>WNWK01004584.1:22500-137085 GCA_009830355.1 Cherax destructor | reverse complement strand
TTTCCTGGGTCCTTTGTCTTCTGTACTTTTCCATTCTCTATTACACTTGCTTTTGCCTCCCTACACCTCTGGGTGAACCAAGGACTCGTTCTGGTCTTCCCATTACTTCTGTTTCCCTTGGGGACAAACCTCCTCTGCCTCTTTGCATTTGGTTGTCACATATTCCATCATTTCTTTTACTGGTTTTCCTGCCAATTCTCTCTCCCACTGAACGTCTTGTAGGAAGTTCCTCATGCTATGTAGTCCCCCTTTTGTAGTTTCGTTTCTCCTTTCCTATTCCTGCTCCCCTCTCCATTGTAGCTCAACTATATAATCAAAACACAGAACCAAATGATCACTAGCTCCAAGGGGCCTTTCATACGTGATATCCTCGATGTCCGAACTACTCAAGGTGAATACTAGGTCCAGTCTTGCTGGATCATCCCCCCTCTCTCTCTGGTAGTGTCTCTAACATGTTGATGCATGAGGTTTTCCAGTACCACATCCATCATCTTGGCTCTCCATATTCAGGACCCCATGGGGCTCTGGGTTTCCCAATCAATCTCTTTGTGATTGAAATCACCCATAACTAGTAACTTTGCTCTCCCCATGTGGGCTCTTCTGTGTGTGTGTGTGTGTGTATGTATGTGTGTGTGTGTGTGTGTGTGTGTGTGTAGATGGAGTTGCAGCCACGGAAGTTATTCCCCGTCAACTGGAGGTGTGTATTTTAGCGAGAATAATTCCACCTCGCCCACACTATATGGTGTCAGCTTCGGTATACTCGACACAAGGTGGTAGAGGCATAAAAGTGATAAAGGAGAGGAACATGCATGCCACTTGCAAGTGTGCGAGAGGTAAGGTTTGCCAGGTAACAGGACAAGTGTTTCCTGACGCGGGTCTTAGTCATTTGTTAACCCGCAGCAGCAACTTTTGGTCATCTGACCGAGGCCTTCCAATAGCTTACGGTTCACCCCTTTAAAAATTATGGTTAGGAGTCATTGTTCCTAGTTGTGGGAGGTAGGGAAGGGGGGGTAGGGGGTGAAACATTCACAGTATGTAGGTAGGAATCCTGAAGCTGGAATATTAATGTAGGACTAAGATTGAAGTCAGAATCATGAGGTGTGGTATTGACCAGGTCTGTTGAGGTATTGACCAGGTCTGTTGTGGTATTGACCAGGTCTGCTGTGGTATTGACCAGGTCTGTTATGGTATTGACAAGGTCTGCTGTGGTATTGACCAGGTCTGTTGTGTTATTGACCAGGTCTGCTGTGGTATTGACCAGGTCTGTTGTGGTATTGACCAGGTCTGTTGTGGTATTGACCAGGTCTGTTGTGGTATTGACCAGGTCTGCTGTGGTACTGACCAGGTCTGCTGTGGTACTGACCAGGTCTGCTGTGGTACTGGCCAGGTCTGTTGTGGTTTTGACCAGGTCTGTTGTGGTAATGACCAGGTCTGCTGTGGTATTGACCAGATATGTTGTGGTAATGACCAGGTCTGTTGTGGTATTGACCAGGTCTGCTGAGGTATTGACCAGGTCTGCTGTGGTATTGACTAGGTCTATTGTGGTATTGACCAGGTCTGCTGTGGTATTGGCCAGGTCTGCTGTGGTATTGACCAGGTCTGCTGTGGTATTGGCCAGGTCTGCTGTGGTATTGACCAGGTCTGTTGTACTACTGACCAGGTCTGTTGTGGTATTTGCCAGGTCTGCTGTGGTATTGACCAGGTCTGTTGTGGTGTTGACCAGGTCTGTTGTGGTACTGACCAGGTCTGTTGTGGTATTGACCAGGTCTGTTGTGGTACTGACCAGATCTGTTGTGGTCTTAAAAACTATATCTGGTAGCATTCATTACGACTAGATCTGGTGTGGTCTTAACACCAGACCTTAACACCACACCTGAGCTGGTTTGACGACCAGCTCAGGTGTGGTGTTAATGACCAGCTCTGGAATGGTCGTGACGACAAGCCCTAATATGATATTGATGACCATCTCTGGTGTTGCCTTGACGACTAAATCTACTGTCGTCTTGACGACCAAATTCGCAATGCGTGACGAATCAAACTGTGCAAAACTGACGACAAGCGTTTTTGAGATGATGACCAGATCAGGTGTGATCCTGGCCACCAGGACTGGCACATGGTCTCGACGAACTGATTTGATCGTCAAAATCACACATTTTGACGAATGGGCCTGTTATAGTTCAACGATCAAGTTTGTAGTGAATGCAAAATTCACATTGTTTATACACTGTAGTTCGTCTGTGTTTATCTCTAAGTCCTTTAAACTGCAACCAACATATTCAATTATTAGCTTCCTCAAGGCTGGACTGGAAAGTCTGGTTGACAACATCAAGCTGTGGAACATTGTACTGAGAAGTGAAGATTCGACACACATTGCAAAACATGTTATTATTGATACAACGTTTTACTTTCTTAGAACTTTACTGATACATAAAAGAGGGAAACGTTGTCCCACTAAAAGCTTGTTCTGCCGCTGCATTGCCTTGGATTCTTTTACAATGCAGAAAGCAAAACAAAAACAAATTCTTACAGAATGATCAATTTATGTAAATGTCAGATACCTTCCTGACCTATGATTTATCCATAGGTCAGCACAGTGACGTGAATTGTTGGTGATATTTAAGGGTCAAACCCTATTCGTGTGAGCCTGAGGATATTTAAAGTAGATTTAGAGGGCTGGTGACATTTAAGAGTCAGGGCTGCTGCCTGATATGAGTTCCACGTTAAGAGATACAGATGTAGTTACATGGAACCACTATTGACGTTTCGCCCAGACAGTTGGCTTTATCCACTCACGAATAAATGTTTACATCTGTTTGTGACTTGATGAAGCCCAATGTGTGGGCGAAACGACGTCAGTAAAAATTCGATATAACTGCATTAGTGTACCTTTTCCCATCGTGTCGAAATCTCATTGCATACCGCGATATGAGTTGCTCATATATGCAACATGCAACAGTCAGGCCTTTAAACTGCTGTGTTGTGGATACTTATAAATGTGTCAAGCCCTTAAGTAGGGCTGGTGATACTTTGATATTTAAAGGGTAGTCCCTTAATTTATAGATTTAGGGATGTTTGGGGACAGTAAAGAGTTATAACATATAAACTTAAGACCATAAAAATGGACGAACACTGCGACAGGCCAACTGGCCCTAGCTAGGAGGCTACTCGTGGCGAAATGTTTCCTTTAATAAATGTCTTGAACTGTACATAACTGTATTTTTTCACGCTTTGTCACCATATCATTTCTCAAGTCCTTCTCTAAACCAACCATTCCAACCCAGCCACTTGCCAACTTTTTTCCCAACCCAAAGAACACAACAATTAATGGAAAAAAAGCAACTCGCAGAAGACTTTACAGTCCATATTAAAAGTGACTGTTTGCTGAGGACTAACCCCAGTCCTGCTACTTCTACTTCTGTTAAGGTAGATGAAGCAAGAATAATATAGCAGAGGGCTCTCTCCCTACTCTCCATGCAGGCGGCTTGCCAAAACACAGCAGAGGAAGAGTGGTGACATCTACTACTACTACTACTACTACTACTACTACTACTACTGCTGCTATTATTATTATTATGAAACCGTGAACTGAAATACAAGACTGATACATGAGACCGAAACAAAAGACTGAAACAGAACACACACACAGCATATTGAACCAGTAGTCCGAAAGAAGCTTCAAAAAGCAGGAGGCTTATTTAAGATGACACTGAAACTGGCTGCTAAAAGAGGAGGCGTATCGAACAGGGCGACAGAAACGACAAAACTGGGACAGAAGAAAAGTTTCCGGTTTTCTGTAACTCACTCAACATGTGTGTCGTGTCTCAACGTTTTTTTTAACCAGTTCCAAATTGCTTCACAATTACCAGGCGAAAAACTGGAACTTTTAAACCCGGAGCATCAGAGCTGTGAACACGGGAACTGTTGTACCAGCTAATATAAGCAGTAACTGTTCGTAGAAGTACTGAGCTGTTGCTGAACCAACCGGATGATTTAACCAAATAAATAGACTAATCGGAGATTTAAGCCAATCAGATAAAAGAAATGGATAGGTAAAGCAAATAGATAAACAAAGTGGATAGTTTATCCAAGTGGATAGGTAAACAACAGGGATAGACCCGATCGATAGTTGAGGCAAATGGATAAGTTAAATGAATAGGTCAACCATCCCTAGCCCTCACCTTTACACCTCCCTAGCTCTCACCTTCATTCCTCCCTAGCTCTCACCTTCACCCCTCCCTAGCTCTCACCTTCCCCCCTCCCTAGCCCTCACCTTCACCCCTCCCTAGCCCTCACCTTCACCCCTCCCTAGCCCTCTCCTTTACACCTCCCTAGCCTCTCACCTTCACCCCTCCCTAGCCCTCACCTTCACCCCTCCCTAGCCCTCGCTTAACCCTCACTAGCCCTCACTCACACCCTCACCTACACAACAATACTACCAGGGTTCAGCTGACTGCCTTGTTTATCACCAGTTCAGTAAAGGCATTATGCTGGAAGCCGCCAGCCAATTTCAGAGCCATAATGGCCTGCGCAAACTTTAACCCTGAGGTGAACTACGCAATAACCTCCTGCGTATTTGTCAGTTATGAATTCTCAAATAGTTTAATAATTAACAGGCTTTTTTTTATTATTAATGGCTTGTAATGGTATTTTTAGTGTGTGTGTATGTGTGTGTGTTCACCGAGTTATAATCACCTAGTTCTTTTTGCGGAGGTAGGTACCCAGCTCCTGGACCCGGCTGCTACACAGCTTTGATGGGCATCACTGATTTCTGGTCTCCTGAGCCTTGTTGTATCTACTTTTGGAGCTATGGCTTTAATTTGCCTCCACCGACTCATCCAAGACGACCATTCTAAGACGAAAGGAATACTTCCTTTCACCCTTATGAATGACTTGTCTGTGCATCCTCAGCCTTGCACCTGTGCTCAGAGCCGGCAGTACGGTACGCCACGGCCATTTTTACGTGTTTCGAACTTAGCTAAAAATACCGTCCCATAAGGAGGAGTTGAGCTGCTTATTAAAAAACCAATGGGGATTTGAGGAAATGGACGGAATAAACGAAATAGGCGAAAGGGACTACATAGGTACAATTCAGTCTGGGGGACATAAGGTAGTCATTGCAGTGTTGTATAGCCAACCACAGAACTCTAGGAGGCCAAGATAAGAATATGAAGAGAGCAACAGAGCAAAATTGACACTAGGTGAGGTGGCCAGAAGAGCTCACACGGGTTATGGGTGATTTCAATGACAAGGAGATTGATTGGGAAAACCTGGAGCCACACGGGAGTCTCGAAACATGGAGAGCCAAGATGATGGATGTGGTACTGGAAAACCCAATATAAGAGTGTTGGTACGATTATATTTTCGTACATTCCTTTCTTTGCCTCCATGGATAGCGTTTTTGTCTCCACAGATACCTCAATGCACCACTCACCCTTTTTCCTTCATCAATTCTATGGTTAACCTCATCCTTCATAAACCCATCCGCTGACAAGTCAACTCCCAAATATCTGAAAACATTTACTTCTTCCATAATCCCTCTCTCCAATGTGATATCCAAATTTTCTTTATCTAAATCGTTTCATACCTTCATCACCTTACTCTTATCTATGTTCACTTTCAACTTTCTACATTAACACACCCTCCCAAACTCGTCCAATAACCTTTGCAACTTTTCTTTAGAATCTCAAAAAACACAATATCATCTGCAAAAAGTAACTGTGTCAACTCCCATTTTGTATTTGATTCCCCATAATTTAATCCCACCCTCTCTCCAACACCCTAGCAGTTACTTTTACAACCCCATCTATAAATATGTTAAACCAGAAAAAGTGAACTCTATGCTCACTTGAGCGATAGGGAGCGCAAGTGTTATCTCCGTAAGCCTCCTCATGTTTTGGTTGGAACATCTGTGTCATAGACCAGGGTGCGGGGGCGTTGACCCTCAGAACACCCTCAGGTATACCCTCCAGGTATGCCCTCCATGTATATTCCAGGTATACCCCTCCCCCCCATCATAAAATAAACGGTTATAATTATAACCTTAATTTTTAGGGGAGTTTAGGTGAGGTTTCTATGTAAATTTTGGTCCAAAAATAAAAATGTTTAAATCTTCGTCATCAAAAAATTAGCTATCAATCTGCAAACAAATTTTTTTAAAAACTATAATTTTTAAGGAAGTTCGGCTTATTAGGTATCTAATAAGCCGAACTTGCTGAATAGGCCGAACTCCCTTAAAGATTATACTTTTCATAAAAAATTACAGATTGATAGCTATTTTTTTTCATTAACAATGACATAATGAATTTTATTTTTACAGAAACTAACATAGAAACTTCACTTAACCTTTCTTAATTAAAGGGGTGGATGGGTAAGCCAGTGATATGCCTCATTCAGATGAAGTAAAGCTCCAGCTGAGGGTCATAATATAACTAAGGCTAGCTTCGGGAAATATTCAGTTTCGTGACTCGCGTCAGGAAACAGGACTGGAGGTTAATGATGCTTGCTGAAGTTCTCTTGCTCTAAAGAACTGGACATGTGCTCCCCTTCGTTGGGTTGAACCTAAATGTCCCATTCTCCCAGACGCTGTATGACCTCTACGGGCTTTCCGTGCCCCACGAAATAATAATATGCCACAAACCATGACTCACGAAATCGTAATGACACGATTACAAACAAACCAGACCACGGGTGATGTTCGAACCCGCGGTCAGAGAGTCTCAAAACTCCAGACCGTCGCGTAAGCCACTGGGCCAGCTAGCTTCAATAAGATTCATCCAACTAGGTATATTTCTACACCATAGGAAGGTTAGCATAGGCACCACTGTATCCACAAGCCTGGGGAATTCAGTACAGTGGGTTATATTTTCTGCTTTATGTATCTGAATAGTACTGTAATATACCGTAAGATAAATATTGCACATTGGTTTTACACCATATTTTTCTTAACAAAAATCCATCGTACCATACCGAATTCTGTACCGTACCGTACCGTTCCGTAGTATTCTGTCATCCTAGCCTGTGCCACCTTGATCCTTGTCCTCCTATCTGCCCTATCTGTCCCTCTTAGGCTTTTGTATGTCGTAATCATGTCTCCTCTTATCCTCCTTTCTTCTTCATTCAGCTTTTTGATAACTGGTTGCAGGCTTTTGTCCCTCTCCTTCTCTCCCTATCACTCTCATGAGCCTTTCTCTTTTTAATTTACCCCTTTTTCTCTTCGTCATTCCCTTTACCCTTCTTTCTCTTCATGTATTCTTCTTGGTCTTTTTCTTTTCTTCCCTCATTCTCCTTATTCTTTCTTTCTTCTCCATACCTTTAAACTTTCCCATAAACATATTTTTTTTTTTGGCTGCTGTTTCACTTACCTCTCGTTCTCCATTGCCATAACATTGTACTATACACTCTCACATTAACATTGCTTTAACACCATTATACACCCTCTTCCTTTTGTTTTCCCATAACACCATGATACTCACTATTCCATTACCATTCTCATAACACAAATTGCTCACACAATCTCTTTACCATTCCCCGTAAAACCATAATGCATAATATTATTTTCAAAATTTTCATAACTCCATAACACTATTAACACCATAAAACTATTAATAATAATAATATCTTTATTTACTACAAGTACATGTACAAGGTATACAGGTATACATCAATGACATACTAATATATAGAAAGCCGCTTGTTATGCAGAGCATTTCGGGCAAATTAAGTCCTTGTTCCAGGATGCGACCCACACCAGTCGACTAACTCCTAGGTACCCATTTTACTGATGGGTGAACATAGACAATATTCAATATTCTCATAACACCACAGTACACACAGTTCCTTTCAATACTCTCATAACATCATTATTCTCATAACGCTATAACTCACTATTCATGTCAGTATTCTCATAACATCACAATACACAATATTCCTTTCAATATTCTCATAACACCATAACACACTATTTCTTTAAATATTCTCATAACACCATAACACACTATTCCTTTCAGTATTCTCATAACACAATAACACACTATTCCTTTACTTCAAGCTGCTGTACAGGAGCAACGTCTCTCAATAAAGATACCCAGGTGTTGCCCACGTATCTTATTCATCATTATCTCCGTATTATATCTTTTAGTTAATGACTCTTGACAGCAATTAACAACATTACTCTTGCTCGTTGAGCCACTGTATAGTCCTGAAGGGACTATACAGTGGCTGTGGAATGGGGAGTAGTCTGGCTTGATTCACGGAGATAGAAAGTAGTTCTATGCCCTTGGATAAAGGGCCCTTCAACGTGGATAAAGGGTACTTCACCGTGGATAAAGGGTCCTTCACCGTGGATAAAGGGTCCTTCACCGTGGATAAAGGGTCCTTCACCGTGGATAAAGGGTCCTTCACCGTAGATAAAGGGTCCTTCACCGTGGATAAAGGGCCCTTCAACGTGGATAAAGAGTCCTTCACCGTGGATAAAGGGTCCTTCACCGTGGATAAAGGGTCCTTCACCGTGGATAAAGAGCCCTTCTCCGTCTTTAAGGCACCTTCTTGTAGGGACATGTTGGTGGGAGCCTTGCTATAAAAAGCGAGTTTCTATAAAATATTAGCATAGGGAGGATCGAACAACTACCAATGCTTGAGATAAAGGATGATGATACTACTACTACTACTTCTACTACGACTACTACTACTATTAATAATACTATTACTACTACTACTGCTGCTATTATTAATACTATTATCAATACTACTACTACTTCTACTACCACTACTGCTATTACTAATACTATTATCATTACTAATACTACTTCTACTACCACTACTGCTATTACTAATACTATTTTCACTACTACTACTGCTACTACTACTTCTTTCTTTCTTTCAACACGTCGGCCAGTTCCCACCGAGGCAGGGTGGCCCAAAAAGATAAAAACGAAAGTTTCTCCTTTTACATTTACTAATATATACAGGAGAAGGGGTTACTAGCCCCTTGCTCCAGGCATTTTAGTCGCCTCTTACGACACGCATGGCTTACGGAGGAAGAATTCTGTTCCACTACTACTAATTATAATACTGTGCAAATACAGTTCCTTTCAGTCTGTACCATTTGTACAATATTGTACATTGCTTAACGGACCATTTCGGTTCATTTTATTGTTGAGAAGCAATGATGAAACCACTCTTATTAATAACCGTTGGGGCATATACGGTACTGTAAGATGCTGAAACGGCTCATCATATAACTTTTTGTGATTTATTATTACTTCGCTTTTGGAATAAAGAAGATATTTATGGATCATTTTGGTGTCTTTCGGTGTTCGCTCTGAAGATTCTCACATCTCAGGCTCCTACAGACATTAAGTCTGGTTGCAAGGCTAACGGACGGAGGATCGAGGTTCCACCACTCCCTGCCCTGAATGACCCACACGGGTTCACCACTTTACGTAAATATACAACGAAAAGTGATCAGGCACATATATGTTATAAAATGATGGCAATGTTTGCGTTCCAATATACTTTGTGTCAAACTTTCGTGTGTTGTCTATGTGACACACTCACGACCTTCATCCCATCTTCAATACCTACATTTCATTGTTTTAAGGGGTTTGAAGCCTCTCGACTACATGAAGGTCATTAAGGCCATATATAACCTGTTGATCACCAGTACATAATTTATGAAGGTGTCCTTATTTTCTAAGCTGTTTTTGTTACGTTATTTCCATTGTCAATTTTTTAACGTTCTCTGTAAACCTATAAATACAATTAATTTTATTTTATGTTAGGTAATGTTAAGTTAGATAAACAAGGTACAAGCGAATATTTAACCGGAAATGAGTAAATTAAGAAGCGAGACACTTCCGGATACTCGGTATCTGAGCTTAAGCAAGGAGCTTTACGAGAAGCATAAGCATTACTGACGGTAGGTGTTGGTAGAATAGGTTACAGATACCTGTTTTCTCTTCCATCCCTTCCATTCATTTCCCTCCCTTATTCTCCACTTTCCCTTCCACCCTTTTCCTCCCGTAGCTGATGAACCTTCAATGAAATACCTGAACATGTCATCATAGCCTTACTGTCGTCTCCCAGCTCAGGCTGACATATTTCAATACTCTGTATGCGGACCATCCTGTGCCATGGAATACGAAAGGGATACTGATTTTCTTCCCTCTGTTGACGTATTCAGTTTTCCTTAAAAACAAAAAAAAATCCTTAACTCTCTGCCTTCCACTTCACCTCTCTCTCACCGCCTCCCCTCTCTTATCGTCCTTCATATATCATCCTTGCCTCCCTCTCTACCCCCTTCACTCTGGAACATGAAGCCTCAACAGCCTACTTTTGCAGCTCACCTGAGTCTCTTCCCACTAATTACCCAGACCGCAATTAGCTTAATTAGCCAGTGAGTGAACAATGTAATCACCATAACGAAGTGAGCCAACCAACAGCACCTCTGTGTTTAGCTTCTCAGTAAACACACGCTGATGATACTCCATATTGCTTACTCTTCTTTAATGCCTTCGTTAGTGCTTTGTTGCCTTCGTTAGTAGCGTACTGTGTTCGTTAGTATTTTTTTTTTTACTTTAGTTAGTAGTTTATTGCCCTCGTTAGAGTGTCATTTACTTCATTAGTAGTTTGATATCTTCGTTAATGATCAGAATTCACAGAATTTCATGATATTGGGTTATCATGAGTTAAACATACCCGTACATACTGTACTTTTTATGTCTAAGTAACTTCTGTGTGCACAACCTCAAAACCATTGTAAAAAAAATGTATTTTATGTACCTTAATAGCCTAAAAAAGCTTACTTGCTTACTTACTAATTGAAGCAAACCTTAAATGCTGGCCAGTCTTACTTAGAGAGAAGTTTGAATTTGACATGTGTAGGTCCAAATTTTTTTTTTTTTTATGGAAGAAATTTAGAAAATTGAAACACTGGTTTGTGTTCCATAATTTCTGAGTGCGTTGTCGGATTTGCTATTATCACACTTTTAATCGAAACTGCTGCTATAGTTGCATTTCATGGGAAAAGTAAACCATATTATTTTTAAATAACATACATGCATATTTTAGCTAAAAATTGAGGTTTGTCAGAAAATGCTTGAAACTGCAGTGAATTGTCGAAATATGCAATCAACACTTCAACCCTGAAACCTTGATAACGCAACTTATGAGTGGTTCAAATTTAATGTATTAGTGTATATTAGGATATTGGTCTCGGAGATAACAAAAGAAAGCATCTACAGATTGACTTTTAAACTGGTGTTCCTCAGTGAAAGGCTGGAATTAGTTTTAATCAGTGTATATCCTAATTTGTGGTTTTAAACGAAGAAATTGAGATATTAGTTTCCATATGATAACTTCTGAATGCCTTTTGTGATTCGGTACAAGTCTTCAGAGCTTATTAACTACATTAGTAACTTATGACACAGTCTGCACTACTGTTATCACGAGCGTTGAGATACAGAAGACTAGGACTGTGCAAAACGGGGATTCGTTTCTCGCAGTGACCAAAATACATCTAGTTTATATATATAAAAAGGAAACCAGTTAAATCAACGAGAGTCATTCAAAGCTCCAAAATCCTCTTACAAAAACAAACTGGTACCTGAATGGTTGTAATTCCAATGGTCACTTGAATGCTTCCATGGTTTGGCTTCTCTGTGTCCCTGCACGGGGAGATTTAGATTTAGATTTTTCCGCTAAGCGGCTTGTTTACCGGGCCTACGGTATCCATCCAGTGGGCGGTAGAGCAAGAGAATACAGATTCACAAAATGCCCCAAAAGCGTTGAAAGGTGTACATCTGGATATATATTTACAATTTCCCCTTCATGTTTTGCAAACAAATTTGGAATATTTGCTTAAAATATCTGGCGTCATGCATCGTGCGTCTGGAGGACAGTGTTGTGTGTGTGTCTGGATGGCAATATGTTTGTCTGGTGGGCAGTATATGTAGAAGACAGTATATGTGTCTGTAGGGTACTATCTGCCTGAATGTCTCTAAATGTTTCGCTCACATATGATTGAATGCAATTGCAGCAAGGGATAATATATATCCCTGCAGATGATTAAACCTTTTAGTGTCCCTTACTGGTGATGTCTTTGATTGTGACAAATACAAGGAATGCGGTACTGGGAAAGGTGTTGGAGACCCCGAGCATGTAACATCTGAGACTCTCAGACAAGATACCGTCGAGAGGAGATATGTACATAGATGTATCTCCCCACTAACTCCGCTGCCAAATGCGTCACCAACATCCTTTCCGATACCACAATCAAAGCTTCTACCTCCACATCCACCACCATCGAAGACAACATCAGTAAGAGACACCACAAGGTTCAATCCTCTGCAGGGGCATACATAATCCCTTGCAACGATCGCAACCAATTATACGTGGGCTAGACATCCAGTGACCTCCAAACACGTAATCAGAACACCAATACGCAAACAGAATGGACAACTTTAGGAATGACTGTTTTACACCATAATTCTCACAACCAATTAATTAACTACAGAGACGCAGGACACATCGCCTGGAAAGAAGGAACTCAGAGACGTAGGATCTTGGATTCATCACTCATCTGGGTTCTGGCTATGTAGCAAAATTACTGTACACTTGATGCAGAGTGCGCAGGTTCGAATCATGCTTTAGAGTGATATATATATATATATATATATATATATATATTTATTTATTTATTTATTTATTTATTTATTTATTTATATTTATACAAAACACACACACACACACACACACACACAACCCATAGTCCAGTAAAAATAAACAAATCCATGAATCAACTGCTAGTTATGGATACAACTACCAGTTCTGAACGCAGCCGCTAGTCCTGGACACAACCACCAGTCCTGGACACAGCCACCGGTCCTGGACACAACCACCAGTCCTGGACACAACCACCAGTCCTGGACACAGCCACCGGTCCTGAACACAACCACCAGTCCTGGGCACAACTACCCACCCTGGACACAATCACCAGTTCTGGACACAGACAGTTATCAATCCTAGACACAACCTCCAGTTCAGAACACAATCACCAATCCTGGACACAACCACGATTCCAGTGCACAACCAGACCTGGACACAACCACCAGTTCCGTACACATAGACAAGCCCTAGACATAACCACCAGTCCTGGACACAACCACCGTTTCTGGACAAAACCACCAGATGGCCTCATCCAACAGTCCAAGACACAACCAAGAGTCCTAATAGCGACCTAAAGTCAGAACTTAGTCATCAGTTCGGTCGCCACCATCAATCTGGACTCACTAATCAAGACTCAAGTATCCTTCTGGACTCATCTCTCAACGTCCATCCAGTCTGGACTGTGATCCAATCAGTAGTATGTGAGGGGAAAAAAAATTACCAAATCACAAAAATTATCCCAGGCATAATTGATATAAACAGCAGCAGGCAGAAACACGGTATCCAGGGGGCCAGTTATTTGAGGGTAGTGAAGGGCTCGGGATCCATGGAAGTGGAGCTTCTCTTCCTTGGCTCAAACCTGATTATTCCCTGTTCCCTTGGTATAGTATTATTCCCAATCGGTTTGCCATTTCTCATGACGATAATAATAATAATAATAATAATAATAATAATAATAATAATAATAATTAAGGAATTTAATCAAATTCATTTTATTAAGTTTATTATTATGATTATTTAATTAATAATAAAAACACTAATAATAGTTATAAAAATAATAATAATAATAATATTAATAACACAAATAATAGCAATGATAATAATAATAACACAAATAATAGCAATGATAATAATAATAATAATACTAACAATAATAATAATAATAGAATAATAAAAATAATAATAATTAAAAATAACTAACAATATCAATAATAATAATAAAATCAATAATAATAATAATCAAATCAATAATAATAATAAAATCAACAATAATAATAAAATCAATAATAATAAAAATAATAATAGCAATAATAATAATAACAAAACTGGTTTAGATATCAGTAATAATGTGTAACACCTGTGGACAGCATCATAACAGAGGTATAACTGTCCAGTAAGTGTAATAGATGGTACAAGTCTTCTCCCTAACTGCCGCTTTAGGTAATTAGTTGGTTCCAGTATTGCCAAACGCGGCTGACCTCTGAGCCTCAGTATTACAAAGGTGAGTAGAAGTCTGGGAACTGTGTTTGTCGAGCCTGTGGTTGCGTTGATGGTGACGGTAGAATCGGTGGTAACGGCAGCCTCAGGTAGCGTTGGTGGCAATGGTAGTATCAGGTAATATTGGTGGTAATGGTAATCTCAGGTAGCTTTGGTGATAACGGTAGTCTCAGGTAGCGTTGGTTGTAACGGTAGTCTCAGGTAACATTGGTGGTAAGAGAGTCTCAGATAACATTGTTGGTAGCGGTAGTCTCAGGTAACAGTGGTGGTAATGGTAGTCTCAGGTAGCATTAGTGGTAACGGTAGTCTCAAATAACATTGGTGGTAACGGTAGTCTCAGGTAACATTGGTGGTAACGGTAGTCTCAGGTAGCGTTGGTGGTACTGGTAGTCTCAGGTAGCGTTGGTGGTAACGGTAGTCCCAGGTAGCGTTGGTGGTAACGGTAACCTCAGGTAGCATTCTCTTGGTGATTGATGTAGTGGAGAGGGATTGTTTCTGTGATGCAAGGATAGCCACCACTACTACTACCCTCACACACCCATCCACCACCACTACTACTATCTTCACCCAACCATCCACCAGCACACCACCACCAGCACCACACCACCACCACCAGCACCACCACCAGCACCACCATCACCACCATCTTCATCACCCAAGGACCGCGCATCGCCTTGCAGAATTGTGGGATACGATGAAGGATTTTGAAGTTTATTGATATGGATGAGAGGACGTGTCCACCTGGGTTCCTATTCTGCCGTGGATGTGGATGAGAGCAATGGAGCATCATGCTTGCTTTCCTTTCCCTGCTGGCTTTCTATATCTCCATGAATATCTTTTATCCCTCCATGGATAGTTTAGTATCCTTCGGTGGCGAGCTAAGTATTCTTCCCTCGGCAGGCATGTTTTAATGACATCTTCCACCTCCTATTCTTTTTCTTCCTCTTCCTCCTCCTCCTTCTCTTCCTCCTCCTCCTCCTTCTCTTCCCCCTGTCCTCCTCCACCTTCTTCTACCCCTCTCCCTCCTTCTCTCCCTCCTTCTCTCCCTCTTCTTCCTCCATCTCTCTCTTATCCTCACTTTCCTGAGTATAAGTTCCATCAAAACCTAATAATGTTGCAACGCTGACTCAGACATCATCTACAGTGATGTTTAAAACATTTCCTCTCCACATTCTGAGCGTCTCTCCATAAACAGTTCTTCCCAACCAATTCCTTCCTTCTCCAGAGGCTAGAGTGATCTTGGTGATGCTCTTACTTAAATTTGTCTACCTTCGCATCACCTTTGATGTGACCGCTTTATGAATCTCGTACTTGCCAACCACTGGCCTCCAGAAAACTAGCAACCAAATCAACAAATCTTTTCTAATTTAACCTAGGCTAAATTATTCCTTCTCTATAAACCTTTTGCTAACATTTTCTAAACTAAAATAACCTAATCTACTGGTAGGTTACCTCTAGCTGCTTCCTTATGTCACAGCCCCAGAGAACCGGTCTCACATCAGGACTTCTGGTTCCTAGCTTGATCGATCAGGCTTTTAGTGCCCACCGCCTGCTGTCCAGCAACAGCGCCACAGCTTAGTTAACCAAGAGTTTATCGAGCTCCGTCTTCAAGACAGCTAAGGGTTTGTTAGAAATTCCTCTTATGCATAAAAGGAGTGATGAAAAGTCGTGGTTCTTTTATATTTATTGAGTTCTCTCTCAGTGTATTCATCGCTTCTTTGCTTTCAGACTATATATGTATCTTCTGCACCGTCTTACAAGATTTTATGTGGTGATTTCTGAGTACGTGGTCCCTCGGTTTTCGTGCATCTCCAAACTCGAACATTTATGTAAGTGTATTTTCGTAAGTGCTGTTGCAAGTGTATTTTTGGGGTATGAAATAGACTAACCTACGTGACATTATTTCTTAAGGAAGTAAATTCGTTCGGTAATGGCACTTGAGCAGCATTCTGGAACGAATTTTCGGCGAAAACCGAGGGACCACTGTACATATTTGTGACCAATACATCTAGAATCTTCCTGCCGTAGATTATATTGCATCTTTCTTGTCTAAGTTTTAAGTTCATTTCAGTTCAGTAATGTAGGTGCTTGACCGAGTTTATACCAGTTGTGAAGGTACTTCGTACATTTAAAATTTCTGCATTTTCGCCTGCAATTTTTCAGCTTATAGAGAACGAGTCACCTTATTAGTATCATCACTGGCTTGGCATCTCTCGTTCTAAAAGTTTTAGTTATCCAGTCTATTTTTTTTGCAGTTACGATAAAAACACTATTGTGCTCCTTGAATGTAAGATTCTTAACATTAGATTTAGGCTCTGTTGAGTGATTTGAGCATGTCTTGTTATCCGAACTTGTTTTTATTTCCTCAATTCTTCTGAGTGTTGTGGTCTGTGTCCGTGTCTTTGACAAACATGAGAATGAAAAACAAGATTTTGGGGAGTACTGTGTCTTGAAGAACATAAATGTTTACTGCAACAGCCTATGATTTCACTCGGTATACTATTACTCTTTTGGTTCTAGTTGTCAGGAAGTTAAATATCCATCTGTTTACCTTTCCAGCTATTTCTTTTGCACGAATTTTGTGCGCAGTTACCCCAGAATCTATCTCGACTACATCCGCATTTCGTTTGCCTCCTAGTGCATCCAAACCAATGTCGTACTGTCAATGTAATGTCATGTCGTAAGTCATTGTACAATAGATCAGCATCTTGCTCGTCTTCTAGTGTATCCAAGACCATGTCGTAATGGTCCAGCAACTGCAAGAGGCAGGAGAGACCTGCTCTGAACCCATGTTTACCTGGGATGTGTAGTTGTTGTGATTAAAGGTGATTGACAATTTTGCTTCTTAAAACCCTTTCAGAAACCTTAACACTTTGGGAAGTCAGTGCTATATATATATATACACATATATATATATATATTTGCAGTTGTTTTATTAACACCTTTGTAAAGTGAGGCTATTATCATTTCGTTTTAATGACTGTGGGATGACTCTAGTACCCAGGCTCCTTCTCCAAAGAATAAACTTTTTAAGGCTTGTGTTAATGGTTTCTTTGCATTACTTTATGAATGTATAGTTCCACGAGTCAAGCCTGAGGCAGAGTGCATAGCCGTGTAATCAATGACTTCTATGTAAAGCGGTGTCAAAGTTAAATTACCTAATCAAGCTGTATCCTATTAGTGTTATAGTTAAAACTACCTTGAAGTTATGCAATTATACCTAATATTTTTTTCTTACCTCGTATCCATAAAATAATTTCTAACTACTGTGGTAAGTGATCAATGGGGGTATATACGCCGAGAGAGCATCTCTCTGTCTATATACACAACTCATTAAATTTAATTTTCTATTTTAGGGATTAAAGTATATTAAATTGGTGTAGGAAAGGAGAAACACAAACTTAACGATCCTCGTATAGTCAATAGGCTTAAAACTAATAAACCATCCAACCAATCAACCGTGAAAAGAACACAAAGGCACAATACCGTGACTGGAACAATAACACAATACCGTGACTGGAACAATACACAAATAACCCGCACATAGGAGCTTCTCTCTATGTGCGGGCTATTTGTGTATTGGTAATTTTAGGTGATACAATTTTTTTAGAGATTACATGTTAAGTTTAATTCCATATTAATTATGCAATGCTTTACACGTTTGTAAAGAGTAAAGTATTGCTGGGTTTAAGTGTTCTTCTGCGTTTAAAGCCTATTGACTGTACTATTAAGAATGTTTCGCTTGTACGTAACTGCCCAAAACATCTTGCTGCTGGGGGATTTCAACTTGAGATACCTAAAATGGAGGAATGTAGCAAATAATGTTTTAGCAGAGATCACCCCAGGAGACGAGCTATTAAATCTCTGCACCAAATTCACCTTAAACCAGCAAATAATGGAGCCAACAAGACTATAAAATACGCTGTACCTCATCGTCACTAACAACGACGATCTGATACATAATATAACCATATCAATGACAATACACTCAGATCACAACATAACAGAGGTACAGATATGTATGCGCAAAATTCAACTTCATTAACAAAAACATACCATGGGAACAAGTCAACCGTGTCCTAAATGAAACATGTTGGAAGATATCCCAAACAACACGGATCCGAACCTTTGCCTAGAAAAAATTAACTCTGTGGCACTTGAGGTCTGATCAAGGCACATTCCATTGAGAGAGAGAACGAGAATATGTAAACTAGAGAGAGAGACGCTCCTTATACAGGCGAAGGCGAAGAATCACAGAGCGGCTGAGAGTAGCCAGTATATCTGAAATATAAAGGGAGGCACTGGTCAGAGAAATAGCAAATATCGAACTTAAGCTTAAGGAATCTTACAGGAGACAAAAACCTCAGAAAGAACTTAAAGCCATAACGGTAATTGAAAGAAACCAAAAATACTTCTTCTCTTATGCCATATCTAAGGGAAAAACAACATCCAGTATTGGACCCCTGCTAAGACCAGATGGGACCTACATAGATGACAGCAAAGAAATGAGTGAGATATTAAAGTCCCAATACAAGCCATTAACCAGACTAAGGATCGACAATCTAAATGAATTTTTTTATGACCGAGTCCCAAAATATGGTCATTTAAAAAATCTTTGATATTATCCTAACACCACAAGACTTTGAAAAGGCAGTCAATGACATCCCCATGCACTCTTCCCAAGGCCCGGACTCGTGGAACTCCGTATTTATCAAGAACTGGAAGACGGCCCTGTCACGTGCCTTCATCATTCTAAGGAGAGGGAGCATGGACACAGGGGACATCCCACATTCACTAAAAACAACAGACATATCCCCACTCCACAAAAGTGACAGTAAAGCAATTGCAAAGAACTACAGACCGATAGTGCTAACTTCCCATATCATAAAATTCTTTGAAAGGGTTCTAAGAAGCAAGATCGTTAACCACCTAGATACCCATCTGTTACACAACCCAGGGCAACACGGGTTTACAGCAGGTCGCTCCTGCCTCTTCCATCTACTGGACCACTATGACAAGGTCCTGGATGCTATAGAGGATAAACTAAATGCAGATGTAGTATACACAGACTTTGCGAGAACCTTCGACAAGTGTGACCATGGTGTAATAGCGCACAAAATGCGTGATAAAGGAATAACAGGAAAAGTTGGTAGATGAATCTGTAACTTCGTAACAAATAGAACACACACAGTAATAGTAAACAGAATAAAGTCTGAGGCGACTACAGTGAAATGCTCTGTCCCACAAGGCACAGTACTTGTTCCCAACCTGTTCCTCATCCTCATATCTGACATAGACAGACATGTAAGCCATAGCTCCATGTCTTCTTTTATGGATGACACCCGAATTGCCATGACAGTGTCCTCCATCTAAGACACCGCAAGACTCCAAACGGACATCAACCAAATCTTTAAATGGGTCGCAGAAAACAATATGAAGTTCAATGAAGAGAAATTTCAACTACTCAGATATGGAAAACTTGAGTAAATTAAAAATGTATCAGGGTATACAACAAATTCTAACCACACAATAGAGCGAAAAACTAATGTGAAGGACCTGGGAGTGATAATGTCAGAGTATCTCACCTTCAAAGACCACAAAAATGTATCTACCTCATCTGCTAGAAAGATGATAGGATGGATAATGAGAACCTTCAAAACTAGGGACGCGAAGCCCATGATGATTCTCTTCAAATCGCTTATTCTCTCTAGGCTGTAATTCTGCTTTACACTAACTGCCTTCTTCAAGGAAGTCGAAATTGCTGACCTGGAGAGTGTACAGAGAACTTTCACGGCACACATAAGTACGAAAAAGCACGGTTGAGAGAGAGAGAGAGAGAGAGAGAGAGAGAGAGAGAGAGAGAGAGAGAGAGAGAGAGAGAGAGAGATCCTGGTGGGTGCCACCCACGCTACCATTTTCTGAAAAAAACTTTCCTTCATCTTCTCCTGTTGCTGCCACGGCAACATTGCACAGCTCCTGATGGCGCACCGAGAAGTGTGAAAGTATTTAAGCTTAAGATTTCCACCTATGTCGTTCCGAATAGGTAAAACTTGCGATTTTGGCTTAAATAGCAACGCACTTCTTGCCAAATAAGGCAAGCGAAAATTTGTGTATGCAATAATTTCGCAAAAATCATTCTGAACCTAACGAAAAAATATATTTCATTGTGTTTGTTTATTATTAAATTATTGTAAACTTATCTAAAATGTATTTAGTTGGATTAAGCTAAATTAAATTGCGCTTGTTATAATAAGGTTAGGTAAGTTTTCTAAGGTTCTTTTGGTACAAAATTATTAATTTTTACATTAACATAAATGAAAAAAAAATACATCTTTAAAGGTATAAGAGAAAATTTTAAAAAGGACTTAATGAGCTCTTGCTAATTGATCAGTTTATATATATCCCAAACTGTAAATATATTCTGCTGTTATCAGTGGATATGGGGGTTCAGAGCCTATATCGATTTCACGAGGGCCATTCTTTTTGCCGCCAGACAAGAAAACCTAAATTCTAAAATAAGAATTAAAGAAAACTCATGGCATATATACACTGACAGAAATAGGTCCCTCAGGGTATATATCCTGTGACAGAGAAATATAGCTCTAGAAGTTCAGAATAAATTCTAGTTTCTCTTGCACTAAATTTATTTCATAGCTGTAACTTGTTAAAAACTTTGATTTCTTAATTTGTAGGAACTAGAAACCTAACTTTAAATTATACGTCATAATTCATTCATTATACTTCTCGATTCCGTAATTATACGTATTGATTTATTGATTATACTCCTTGATTCATTAATTCAACATGTTTTTTTAACTTTCTGTGTAACGTATAGTACAATTTTATGCGTAATTTTTTTCAACTCATTCTATCACACTATCAACTCGTTCTCCTACCACGCTTGGTCAACCAGGCTGTGGGTGCTAGCGGCCAGAGGCCCACATAGCTACCACAATTCGGCTGATCAGGCGCTTGCAGGAGACTGAGGTTCAGCTTCCCCTTGAAAATCTCTATTTTCGTTCTGGCAAAACTTTTTGCAACTGTTGACCTGGATGATATTATATCAGTGACACTTTAATTTATACAGATCCTAATTAATCCTATTAAGTCTAAAAGCTTTCAGCTATTTCTTTGCATTCGTGTATTTCATACTTGGAAATGGAACAATAGTTATAGTTCAGGGAACTATTTATATTCGTGTTCTCCTGGCTAGGAATTAGGATAATATCGTTTTTGTAACACATTTTGTACTCTTGTTCTTCTTTCAGCAGACATTTGGAACTCGTGTACTCGTGGCCAGGAAGCAGGACAATATTCATCTTTCAGAAGACATATTGTACTCGTGTACTCCTGGCCAAGAAGCAGGACAATATTCATCTTTCAGCAGACATATTGTACTCGTGTATTCCTGACCAGGAAGCAGGACGATATTCATCTTTCAGCAGACATACTGTACTCGTATACTCATGTACTCTTTCAGCGAGTGGAGAGATCATTCTGACATCTGCGTTCACTCGTCCCATCACATTAAATTCTGCCACTGGGAAGAGTTTCTTAGAAACTCTTTTCTGTCACGTGTCTCACAGAGCTTGACAACAACCTGCGCGGTCGTGAGGCAGAGGCAGGCTTCCTCCTACCCCCACTCCCATCTCCGCCTTCCCTTCAAGAATTCAAGAAGGGGAGGTGGACCTTCATCTCTGTGAAGGGCTCTCGATCTAATTAGAGGTATCTTTTCTGATTACTTCCCATTCCCCAGGCAATGTATGATCTGCGGGTTGAGCGTTTCCCAACAACAACAAGAAATACGATCTGAGGAAGGTATCCCCGTATTCCATTACCCAAGTGCCCTGTACCTCAATGAACACGATTAGAATAGTGCGGAGTGCCGCATGAGCCGATCATGCACTTAAATATTAGTTCTGAAGATCTGAAGGGAATCAGAAGAGATATTCACAATTCATATGGAAACTAATATATATATTTCTTCAATGAAAATTGTAAATTAGGGCGTACACAGACCAAATCTAATTCAGATCTTTCAGAGAGACCAAAGAGACCAATATCATAAAATAACCAAACACATTAAGACTGAAACCGCTTAGATGTTGTGCTATCAAGTAATCAGCATGGAATGGTCGAAGGTAATCAGATGCGACACTCAGAAATTATTGTATGAAAGCAGTATTTCAATTTTTGGAATTAAAATAAAAAGAAAATTGGAACCTAGTTTTCTCTAAGACTGACCAGATTTTAAGAAAGAAGTTTTATGTAGTCTTACATAACATTCCACTTTTTAACAATGGTCAGAGGACACACAGATGTTACCAGTACATAAAAGAACATTCAATTCATTTAAGCTAGGCAGGTGTCCCGTAGCTCGATCTCTAGTGCACTCAGTTTACACTCTGAGGCCCGGAGATCGAATCTCCTCCGGTACGGCTGGAAAACATTAGGGACGTGTTTCCATAAGACACCTGCTGTCCCTGTCCCTGTTCACCCATCAGTTTAAAATAGGTACCTGGGTGTTAGTCGACTAGTGTGAGTCGCATCCTGGGACAAAACTGACCTAATTTGCCCGAATTGCTCAGCGGCTTTCTATATAGTAGTATGTCATTGATGTCAACTAGGCCTGTATACCTTGTACATGTACTTGTAGTAAATAAAGATATTATTATTATTATTGTTATTATAGGATAACCAAAAAAGTCAAACACTGACATATTTCTGACCAGAACTGACATTTTACGATTAATTCACAGACACCAAATTGATTAAAGCTGAATAGAAGAAGCATTTTAAAGTTATTGCACAGAATCCAACAAAAGTTTTGCCTACACAACCTAAACCCATGAAAAATTTCGTCCATTTCATACGATGCGTCAACCATTAAAAACTGATGTCGTTCGCAGTTATATTTTAATCAGAAGAAAACGCTAAAACTGTAAGGGCATTCAAATTCTATCCAAGCAATTGGAAGATAATATCAGTTCCTTGGATCAAGAGCCTCTTAGCAGCATCAAGAGAAAAATAATGCAAAAACATAATATGTAATAATAATAATATTCCAATACTACATTAAAAGTGTCAAAAATACATTTGCATACACCATTAAATATACTAAAATTCTTCTAAGTAGGATAGACCACTGTTGAAATTTTGAAGCCGATCAGAGGAGTCTGTCTCAATCTATCACACGGAAATAAAATCTGGGAATGGTCTATGTAGCATTGTGTATAGGTCACCCACACATGCAAATAGTCCCTTGAATCCTTGCCCAACATACATTACATAAGCCTTGATAATGTGAGACCAATCGAATAAGGCGTTCTAGGGTAAAACAACGAAAATCTGCGAGAAAACAAAAGAATATATTGCAGATAATGATCTGAAAATAGGAAAGTCTTCCCTCGTTAAACTTGAAAAAAACGCAGAATTTTTTTTTCACATTTGCATTTCATTAAAAATTCTGTACAGTCCTGTAAGATTTTTTTTTTTCAAATAAAAAAAAAGTTTTATTAAAGTGGCAAATTGGCGCCCACTCAGCCCAAAATTAATTCAGATACGCCAGTATTTATGGTTTGAACCCGATTAGGAGCGGCATTCACTAGTTATTACATGTATACAATTATATAAATGCAAAGTGACCACAGGGGAGAAAGGATGACTTTGTTCAAGGCGCCTTTCTTGTAGTAAAGCAGCACTTCTTCAGGGGCTATGCAATGAGAACACTGAAGTGCAAGATTACCCCAGTAGGTGTGTCAGCCGACACGTCCCAGCACGAACTAATGCCAATTCAAAGGAGCCAGAGGCCTAAGACAAAATTTTTAATCAGTGCGGTCACTAAGAAAACGGATGAGTCACAGTTATGTTAGGAAATGCTTATTAGATCTATTTTAGGATGGTAAATCAGTGGAATGAGCTTTTAAATGAGGTAGTTAATGCAGTGACCTGTGAGTTTTAAGATTCGCTTGTCACGGGTTCAAGCCCCACTCGTTCCCTGATTTATTTAGCTTTATGCAGTTTCAAGGATAGTTACGATAGGGCCAGGAAGGTCAGGAATAAGTATTTGCTGGACAATTTTTGAGGCTAAGAGGCTGGGGCAGAAGTAGTCACGACCCTCATAGACACATCTGGGTGAGTACATGTACACTGCCAATCAATTCACAGATAACTAAGATCAGTAACGACCCAGACAATAACGTATATATTAACGCAATCCAGCAATGTACGTATAAAGTCTATGAAGAAAAAATTGGAAGAAATCAGAATAAATATATTTATGAAAACAGAAAGGTTGACAGAACGGGAAACGTAATTAGCGGAGCGTTCTCTCATTTGTCTGACTACAGTCAAATAATATTTTTTTTTTCATAACTCCAAACCAAATCTATAAATAAATAATTATATCAAAAGGCTAATCATGGAGCAGAAAATTATATCATATGTGCGGTTTAGCATATAAACAAGCAAGTTGATGTTGATGTGAACTGTAAATGATAACTTAGTTTGATGACGACTCAACATTCTTGGAGGCGACGATGTGACCGCACTTGGGATGTGAATAAAATTGGTTGTAAATATATGATTACCCCAAAGGGGTGTTGTGTCAGTATTTCATTGAATAACTGAATACTGACGAGGGCTTTATACTCACTTGTGTTGGGCTCAAAAGCTCGCACCTAACTGCCGACTATAGGATGATTTTGAACCCCTTGTGACACAAGAACTGTGCAGTCCCCTGCATAACAAGTAACTTCAAAACCGACCTTGCTCTTGCAGCGTGAGCTATGGTATTGACTGCACCATTCGACAGGTATCAGGTGACTTGATTGAAGAATAGTGTCTTTAAGAATGTCACACGTCATTCAATCAGGAAATTCGTAACACTCGCACTCTCACTTTAAGTTCTTCAATCCTAGTTTATTTTTTCATCTCACAATAATGACATAAGAAGCTGCGAACGCTTCTTTTATATTTTTATTGTTGAGATGTAGATTGTTTCTGAAGATCGAGGACGCACTCTTAAAGTTCCTTTGTTGTGAGGTCGCAAGCGCGTAACACGGTCCTCTGTCCGTAGTTAATATCAATCAGACTTGGGGCGCGCCTCTCCCCTTGGTGCAGCACTATATTGCAGACACCAGTGTTTTTTCCTTCTTTGCCAAACTGCAACAATTTGCAACACAAATGCTTGATTTCTTGATATGTCTCGATCACTGAGAGTTCATTATTGTCCCACATGTAAATAAAGTGACGTAGGAGTCTTCCTGTACCTTTCCTGTTGCGGTACAGAGATTAATTGTCTCTCATTAAACCACACTCGTTGCAACAGTGGTCAGCCGTGACGTATCTTACAAGGAAGTGACGTGACCATGACACATGCTGGTCATATGCTTTTAATTACTTGATGCAGAAGCAAACAAGACGCCACTGCCCTTTCTGAGAGAGTCGTCTCTCAGGGCTAAAAGGGCTAATACCCATTTCCTGGAGAAAATTTCTCCACATCATAAGATCCAATTTGTATTATCCGAAGGGAAATTTAATTTCATCAACGTCATTCATCAACAAATCGGAGAAATTTCCGAACGTCCGGTTACAACTCAGTGTCACCTTGACTACTCTCAACTTGAAGCAGTGTGTGTGTATCTTCCATCTCAAGGCTCGATCCCCTTTCCACTAATCGAGAAAGAGACACGCTACATATTCCACGTGAAAGAATTTTCTGATAATATTTATGCACAGGTTTAAGGCTTCTGTAACAGGTGTTTCCTAAATCATTTACAGGGAAGAATCATGTGGGCTCAGTTTCCAGACCCACCGGACGTGAGAGCATGTTACCATGTCCTTACCAGAGTTAAGGAACAATACATTGATTATGACGTTGTTAAAGGGACAATGGTCTCTGCTTAGGAGCTCATTCAAGAGAGATATTAGCAAGATACCCTAAGCTTCGTCGACACCCTGGATAATAATGTTTAGACTTTGCCAAAGCTAAAACACACTGCACTCAGTCGATGGTGCAAAGTTACGAGAATAGTGAATGATTATAATCATAATCATAATAGTAAGAGTAGTGAATGATTTAATCATTCACTACTCTCACTACTAATGCATCTTATACTTTGTGAGTATTATTCATGTGTGTCATCTGATGTCCAGTGTCATCTAGATGAATTTTCTGATAATGATGTTTTGGAGGGAGGTGAAGCAGCCGACCGTCAGAAGGTCCAGACTCATTCTGTACCTCTTGATAATTAACATACGAAGCATCAACCGTCAGGAAAGAGGAAAAATGGGAGATTTTCTCCTGACACGAGAGGTAAACGACAATAATCACCTCACCCTTAGCATACTTCTACACATTATTTTACCGAAGCCTACGGAGGAACCTAGTGCTTCTGGGAACATCAGTGTGTACTTTTCATACAGCAGGAAGAAAGGACATATTAAGGATTAAGGCTTCAAGCTGGAGCGAGACTGGTACAGGAAGAACGACAGAGATAACTGCTTAGGAGACTAGCAGGAGCTTTACTCACCAACAGCATAACACAATAGCACCTACTTTACCCCTCATCTTTGCCACGACAGCAGCAACAACAAGAAGATTTGTCATAGCAGCCACCGAAAGCGAAGCAATGTCACAAGTGACTAGAAGAGTTACAAACCGAGATTGTAGAGAAGGCAATGCATCTCTTTTACAGTCCTGCCAAAATGGGTGTCTCTTCCACTGATGAATTTAGTGATGTTTCGTGTTTCCGTGACAGGATGGTGTGTTGATGCTTGATGAATCAACTGACCTTCACATGGATGAGCTGTTAGAATCTCATAGGGAACATCTTACTAAGATTCCTATGGACAGGCTGTATGTGGAGAGACGGTTCCATACAGGATATTTGGTGGGGGGTGTACGGTTACTTACTGGTTATAATAGATAATGGGGAGCTATATGAGGGGCCCTTCCTCATTTCCATCTTCGGAAGAAAAATATTGTTCTTGAGACAGTAAACTGATCTACTGTGCCGACCAGCTATTCCCTGAATGCTGCTACCCTAAATCTTCGCCATTAAGCGCTCTTCCCTGACTCTGTTTATAAAATTGAGACACTCTTCTCCAGTGCAATTTTTCGCCAATACCATTTCCTTGTTCTCTCTCTGCCGGAGAGTTAGTTAAACGACACTTACAAATTAGGCACTCAGGTCCTGCTTTCTCCATGGTTGTCAGCATTATGAACGACACCTTCCCTGGTACCTGCAACTGTACAATAAACGAATTCTTCTGCCTCAATAACTTTTCCAGCTTCAAATTTCTGACACTGCACCATCAACAGATATACCGAAAATCTCCAACGCTGAATGCATCGCCACCCCCAGCAAATCCCTCAACCTCAGCCGCCAATCCACTTCTGATCCACCCCGCCTGCCCAGCCTGCTTCCACCTTTACATCCAATGCAACTCCAGCAGAAGGTCAAGACTCTTACACCTCTGAAGTTTACCACTGGGCAAACTTGGTAAAATCCACGATTCTTCACTACACCCTGGAACAAGAACACCATATTAGACAAAGGACTCCACCCTCTACTCTACAGTCGAACTGTCAAATACACCTCCGTTGTCCCATACAACTTCACACCACCACAAGCCCAAGATTTTGTGAATTATTTTTTTCGATGACTGACAACTATGCACAACTCACGTATCTTACGAAAGAAATTTTTAAAAATTTTAAGGCTGGGTCATTCCAAATAAAACACTAAACTGAACTCATCGGCAGAACGAATATCGGGGATTTTTACTGTATTATCTTATTCTCGTATTACCAGGAAATATTAAAGGTAACAGGTTTGTGGTCACTTTCGACAAGCTCTCCAGTGATCTCCAGATTATTTACCAGGATTTCTTTATTTATCGAAACTAGGTCGAACAGACTATTATCTATTGTAGGTTCTCTTACAAACTGCTTCAAAAAGCTGTCTCGTACTTTCAGGAAATTAATGTATTCCAAATTACCGGTCAAAGAAGTCCAGTCAATTTGACTAAAGTTAAAATCCCCTAATATTACTACGTTATCAAAGTCTTCCTCTGTCGATTTCTAAGTTTAGGGGTCGGTATATTACACCTAAAATAAAATAAAAAGTCCTAAAAAGTATAATCAAACATATTCTGTTTAATACATTGATTTTTATACTAGTTTTTATGCATCAATTTATGTAACTAGCTTTCAAGATGTTGCTGCTAGAGACTTATATTCACCTCACAACAGACTCTTTAGATACATAAACACACAACTCACACTCATGCAACAAACCATCACACAAGCTGCCGACAAAGCAGTGCCCATAAGAGACTACATGGGTCGCTATTTCTTCCGCCTGTACGACAAGACGAAAACTTTCCACCTCTGTTACAGTCATCGCTTCACCTCTTACCAACACACACTCACCCACATACTGTAGGCTCTCGCTCTCCTGCGAAACCATATCCTCCGCAGCCTGGATGAGCACCACAACAGACACTGGCTATCCCTCATACACATTGCAGACGCACACATAATTAAGGATCCCAAGTAACTCTGATCCTTCATCCAGAAGATCTCGGGAACTCCAAGTACACTACTCACAACAATAGACATCTCTGACACAACAGGCCACACAAATATTCATAAACATTTGGGAAAGCATATTGGACCCACACCCGACAGATCAGGCCACACTACAACACAATACAAAGAACACCGGGTCACCAGTCACAACCACATCTCTTCTCTAGTCGCAGTCATTTACCTCGACTCACTCTCCTACACCCACTCTCCTAATACACCCTTCATACAACACCACGTCAAGTCTCTTCCCACCAGTTTTCTCCCCTAATGCACCTGGTGCATCTTGACTCTATTTTATTCTTCGACACTTTCCAAACTCTATTACTGCGTCTCTCACTGCCTTGTTTAATGTTTCTCGTGCTTCCCGTCTCCCTTCAATTCTTCCACGGCTTCTCTCATCCCAAAGCCACACAAGGGATGAGAGTGAGTGAGTTCAAAGCTAATCGTTTCCCACCAAAATAAAAATGCACCTTCTCCACCCACCCAGCCTCAATATCTCTGCAAGATTTAAAAAATTGCGGACAATGTGCTTTCCGCTTCTGCTTCCAAAAACTCACACTTCAAGAGCGCGTCAAATCTTGAAGAGCACCTCTCCTCCGCCCTGATCGAGCAGGCATCTTATATCATGTACGGATATCAGAGAACTTTATTGGGATTATTAATCCTGGTTTCCTTCTGTTTGTTCATTCTCCAAAATCTTTATCACCGTAATGTATTATTACATGTATTGGTGCTAAAGCAATTTATAATTGTTTTTTATTAATAGACGACAATCTACCCTAACCAAATTTAACCTGAATAACTTAAATCGATAACTTAAAACCAATATGTAAGAAATCGAGTTAGCATTTAAGACAGACTGATTGCGAACACATACATATAAAATTTTATGTATTAATACATGAAAATTCTTGTATAAACATTAAATTTTAACATATTAGTTTTAGTAGTAATGTACAGTATCATGCTTCAAATAAACACTGTTTGCTTACGACTCAAGAGAGGTTAGGTTAGGTAAGATTCGTCAAGAAACAGGACAAGTGTCTCCTGAAGCGGGTCTTAGTCATATGATGATCCACCACTGGAGCTTTTGGTCATCTGACCGAGGCCTTCCACTGGCTTACCAGTCAACCCGGTTAAAAAATAATTTTAATTACTCATGGAAGGTAAACAGAATCACTAATAAGCCAGACGCTCACCTTGGGTGAAAATGTACAAACTTTTTATGAAAGCTATTACTGTACAGACAATTATTCTACACGTCATTATTTGACAAAAACAGTATTAAAAGAAACTCCGAAATGAGTGATTCAGATATTATTAGGTATCCCCTAAGGAAGACCTTTTATTATTATTATTATTATTATTATTATTATTATTATCAAAAGAAGTGCTAAACCTACAAGGGGCATATAGCGCAGCAGGGCAGGGAAGGATGCAGGGGTATTGGGGCATGGAGTGCAGCAGGGCAGTGGAGAGTGCAGGGGTAGAGGGTAGCAAGAGATTGAGGTAGAAAGGGCAGTGAGGAGTGCTAGAGCCATTATCAGAGTTTGTGCAGTAAATCAGTTGCTGTCATAAAGTCAATGAGAGAATCTGGGTTAAAGGAGGGTCCATCAGCAAGAAGGGAAGGTAAAGTAAGGGCAGTAGAGCGGTGACGACATTAGAGGTCAATTCTGCGTGCACATTGATAGAGTGGGCAGTACATCAGAATGTGGCTAACAGACACTGGGACCTGACAATTCTCACAGAGTGGAACAGGGCGCCTCTTCATGAGATACCCGTGAGTAAGACGAGTGTGGCCGATGCGAAGACGGGAGAGAGTAGTCTCCCAACCTCGGCATCGATGACAAGAAGACGGCCAGAAACTTATACTCGGTTTAATAGAATGTAGTTTGTTATGGAGCAGATCAGACCAACGTTGTTGCCAACGGGTGCGAAGGTGGATTGTAATTACAGCAAAATAGTCTGTGTAAGGAACACCTCTATATGAAACTGGGAGGTCATGTACTGCTGACCGCGCAGCAGTGTCTGCCTGTTTATTGCGTGTACGTCAACACGACCAGGGACCCAACAAAAAACAATATCTTTATGTTTGTTAGAGATACGACGTAACCAAAGTTTTATACGAAGAACCAGGGGATGAGGTGTTTCAAATTTTTGTATAGCCTGTAAAGCACTAAGGGAGTCTGAAACGACCACAAATGGTGACACAGTCATAGATGCAATACGGATAAGTGCCACAAGAATGGCATACAATTCAGCTGTAAAAATGCTAGCTGACGACAATAAATGCCCTCTCACAACGCTGTCCGGAAACACTGCTGCGAATCTGACGTCGTCAGAAGATGAGAACCATCGGTGTACACTGTGATGGCATGAGAATGAGATCGGAAGTGGTTAAGAAAGAGAGCGAGAAGCCACTGTAGGCAGATGGGCTTTTGCGCATGGCAGTGGGAAAGAACAGGCACGAACTGTCGGAACTTTCCAAGGGGGTAGGGAAAAGTGAGATGCTACATGAACATAGAAAGGTGGTAACTGAAGAGAAGACAAGAGCTAATGTAGGCGAAAAGAAAAGGGACGGAGTAAACAGGGGCGACGAACAAATAAAGAACGTCTACTAACATCAGTGACTATCCTATATATGGGAGGATTGCGGAGGTCATGAGAGCGAACATAATAGTGAAGGCAATGAACATCACGGCGATCGGTCAAAGATGGAATATTCGCCTCTGCATAGAGGCTCTTAAACGGTGAAGAGCGAAAAGCACCGAGGCATAAACGTAATCCCTGGTGATGGATGGGATCAAGGCTAGAGAGAGTTGCAGGTTAGGCAGCTGAATATATCTGGTCGCCGTAATCGAGTTTCGATAAAATTAGGGCTGAATGTAATCGAAAGAGAGTTCTACGATCAGCCCCCCAGGAAAGATGAGTGAGTGTTTTAAGGAGGTTCAGCCGGCTATGACAAGTTGCCTTCAGAGAGGTAATGTGAGGTTTCCAGGATAACCTTCAGTCAAACAGTATCACGTTTTGGGATACGTGAGCCATATAGGTACAATGGATGATCAGAGACGACTGAACGTCTATTGAAAGTAATTTGGAGAGTTTTACTACTAGAAAATTTAACCCCATGAGTGGTGGCTCAATTGGAAACACGGTTGACCGCATGCTGGAGAGAAACGGCAATGAGGTGACAATCAGCGCCTGCACAAGCTATAGCAAAGTCATCCACATAGAGTTATGACCAAACATTGGATGGAAGAATAGATGCCAGATCATTTATAGCAAAGATAAATAGTGTTGTGCTCAGGACACATCCCTGGGGGACACCTTCAACTTGGACAAAGTTTGGGGAAAGCATATTATTAACACGGACACGTAAATGCCTTTCAGTTAAGAAGTTCTTAAGGAAAAATGGTAGATTGCCTCGGAGGCCTAAGGAGTGAGCCTGGGCCAAGATATTATACCTCCAAGTTGTGTCAAATGCCTTCTCAAGGTCAAAAAAGATGGCGATAACCGAGTGGTTATTGGTAAAGGCATTACGAACATATGTATCCAAGCATAGTAAGGGATCAATAGCAGAACGGCCCTTACGAAAGCCATATTGACTAGTGGAGAGACTATTGTTTGTCTCTAAATACCACATCAAATATCTATTTACCAGACGTTCTATCAACTTGCAAACTGCACTGATAAGAGCAATGGGATAGTAGTGGGAGGCATCATGTCACGTAGTACCCTGTTTGAGGAAAGGAAGAACAATGGCAGATTTCCACAGCTGGGGAAGAACTCCTTGTGACCAAATAAGATTAAATAATTGTAAGAGGACTGCAAGGGCTGACTGATGTAAATGCTGTACCATTCGAATATGAATGCCGTCTGGCCCAGCTGCCGATGATCGGCAAGCGGAGAGTGTTGCCTCGAGTTCCAGAAATGTAAAAGGCACATTATAAGATTCTTCTCTGATAGAAGAAAAGTCTAAGGGCTCTAACTCTCTGGCAGACTTTGAGGAAAGAAACGAAGGGCATAGATGGAGCCCCTGAGAAATACGGACCAGATGATTACCAATTTCGGTGGCAACGTCAAGAGGGTTTGCTATATCGACACCGGCAATGCAAAGAATTGGAGCCGGGTCGGAGGAGTATTTACCACTCTGTTTCCGTACTTTTTTCCAAACTAAACTCATATTGAAAGCCGAAGTGACGGTAGAAACATAATCCTGCCAGCAAGGGCATTTAGCGTCATGGATAACACGGCTAGCGACCGCTCTCTTCTGCTTAAAACCAAGGAGTCTCTCTGTGGTTCTGTTGTACCGGTACCTGCCCCACACAGCGAGTTTCAAACGTACTGCCCAGGCACAAGCAAGAGACCACCATGGCATGCACTTTTGAGAATGCTTGTCCGAGGTTTTGGGTATAGAATGTGAAGCTGCGGTTAAGACTGAGGTTGAGACGAGGTGTAAAATTTCATCAATGGAAGACAAAGAAAGAGCCTCATGAAAAGCAGTTAGATGCACGTAAAGGTCCCAATTCGCCCGGTCAAATTGCCAGCATGGGCTACGAGGAGGTGGTGAATACGAAGGAGAAGTAAATATGATTGGAAAATGATCGCTGTCATGCAAGTCCGGGAGGACAGACCAGGCGAAGTCTAGTACAGTTGAGGAAGAGCAGACCAAGAGATCGATGCAAGAGAGAGAATGAGTACGAGAATAAAAATGGGTGGAAGTACCCGTATTTAAAACATGGAGGGGGAGAGAAGCTAGAAAAACCTCTAACTGAATGCTGCAGGAGTCACAGGCAGACCCCCCAGAGAAATGGTGGGCATTAAAATCGCCAAGTAACAGAAGTGGTGGCAGTAAGGAAGAAGCCATAAAGGCAACATCTGGGATAGGTAATGCCCGAAAAGGAGAGAGATACAAAGAATAGATTGTATACCACTTATTCAAGTGGATGTGGGCTGCAGTGTAATGCAGCGAAGTATGAACAAAAAGCTGGCGGTATGGAATATCAGTGCGTATAAGAAGGGCACTTTCATTAAAGGTTCCATCAGAAAAAGGATCCGTTGAGTATAATAAATGATAGCCCGAGATGGGATGGATAACTACGGAGTGTAATTTGGGTTCTTGTAAACAAACACTAACAGGGGAAAACTGGGAGAGCAACACCTGAAGCTCACCCCAGTTACCTCTGAGGCCGCGGATATTCCACTGTAAATAAGACATGATTTGTAAAGAGAAAGATATAAGAAATCTGCAGGTAAAGGTATCTACGGACTAGAAGGGTTAGAAAAGTCCAAGACGTTCAAGCAGCGAAGGAATGGGACGCTGCAAAGAAAGGAGTTGTGCAGACGGAGAAGAGGGAAGAGGAGGAACAGGAGGTGGATCGGTGTCCATCAATGGTCTAGTCTCATCAATATATTCTGAGATAGCTTCAAGTGTTTCGGAAGACAAGGACGTTGTATGGGAGACAATATTGGAGATGGAAGGAGGAGGGTGAGTAAAGATTGCGGCAACAATGGACTGTACCAAAGTAGAGGGGTACGAAGGGGTAGAGGGAACTGGAGAAAAAGCTTGGGAGGTGACAGGAGTGGAAGCAACCTGGGAGGGGGCAGAAGAGGAAGAAACTTGGGAGGGGACAGGGGAGGAAGGTAGTACGAAGAGGAGGGTGAACCTCCACACTTGTAAAAGAGCCAGTTAGAGGTGGAGAACCAGGTAGAGACCAGAAAGGAAAAATGTGGAGGTAGAAGAAGGGAAGGAGGGGTTTAAGGAGATTTGAGCAATTGGTATTTTTTGGACTTCTGAGAAGTAGAGGGGCGATGGGGAGGAGGTGTTGTACGAGGTCTTGTAGAAACTGGAACTTGTGATTGAGAAGATGCAGAAGTGAGAACAGAATGAGGTGTTGAGGTAGAGACCTCCGAGTCCAAGACAGCAAAAGAATTAGAGACAGGGGTGACTGTGGAATGGGTGAACACAAAGGAGGCTGCAGAAGTTGGGACCCCAGAGGTGGGGGAACGTTTAGTAACACGAGAATAAGAAATATGGGGAAGTCTCCTTTGGAGGCATAGATGAGAGACTGTCATAGCAAAGGGAAAATCTTCTGCCTCTTTGAGACAACAGATTTCTCATTCGTTTAAATAAACTTGGCCACGGCAAGAGTAAGATGGGTGGGCCTCATGACAATTAAGGCAAGAGGGAGGTAGACTACAAGACATATTGGTATGATCATCAGCACCACAGACTTGGCATTCGGCTACGGACCTGCAGTATTTCACTGGATGAACAAAACGCCAGCAATTTCTACACTATTGCGATGTAGGGATCACCTTTCGAACGTGTAAATGGTGTCCCACTATGTAAACAGAGGTATGGAAGCTCACAGCAATCAAAAGTTAAGTGAGTTACATTGCAAGGGTATCATCTCCACCTACGGGCAGGGAGGACATAAGTGTCTACTTTGAGGATTGAGAAGTCTTGGAGTTCTAGCTGTTCCAGAATGTCATCATCACATGTCTGGAAACTCTGTTGGACAATGGTATGGGGCAGAATGACAGTACCACTACAAGAATTGAGGGAATGATTTTTTTCAATAGTTACAGGAATAGTATCGATAGCTATAAGGAGACAAAGATCGTGAGCTTGGTTAGCATTCTGGACAGTGAGGATGCATGTACTGCTCTTGAGAGCATGAAAGAATATATCTTTACCAACATAATGTGGGATCGCCTTACCAATACAATGGTCGGAAAGATAGGCAGTAGAGGAAGTCGGTCGTAAAGTAAAAAACTTAGTCCATTGTGTATTTTGAAACAGCTTGGGAAGGGAGTGTGTGACCGGCCGGTCGTTTCTAAGTAGAACGAGGTGGAAGCGAAGAAGAATCATCACGTAATTGTCGTGGGCATTTAGGTGTGGGATCGGAGTTGGTCCAACGTGGGACAGGTGGGCGATTCGAAAATTGAAGCACCGTAAAGGAAGAAGCTGGAAGCATAGTCAAAGAAGAGCAGAGGTCAGACGTATTGAAGGAATCAGTCGAAACCCCGGTACCTGAAGCGGGTGATGAAACGGCACCAGCAGGAGGTAATGGGGCATTAGAAATGTCCGAAGAGTGGTCAAAATGCGAGGCAGGGTCAGAACAGGGTGCAGTATCAGGAAGGGATCCAGGGGGAGCAGGTTCATGGATTGGGGACTCCATGGGTAGGTCAGTTCTTTCTTTTTGATTTTTAGAAAAAAAAAAAAGGGGCAATGTGGAGGAATAGCTCCTAGGAGGCAAAAAATGGGTCATAAATCCCCCTCCACGCCCAAGAGGACCTCAGCACCGAAAGTAGTGCAGATGCTGCATGGAACCCGTGCCATACCCTACCCTTCATGCCAGTAAACCAGCAATCCGGGATAGCAACCTCACATCCACCGAGCCACCTCGGCGGACAAAAGAGAGGGCGGCCGGACACCTGCCACAAAGCATACCTCCTTCGGCCACCACCCACTGGAATCCAACAGGCAGCCTCCAGAGATACACCTGTCTCCAGAAAGACACCCAAAGCTACTCGCCGGGAGACCGGAGAGGGATCAGGACACCTCCAGGTGATACAGATTCCACGACAACCTACAACCTACACCACCGCTAAGGACCTCAACGGAATGGGATGGACCCCGGTACCCTTCCCCCCTTCCTAGGAACTAGAGTGCCTGTGGGAAGAATACCAAAGACTGAAAATAGGAAGGGAATAGAGGAGGGATGGGGAGGAGGAGAAGGAAAGGGAAAAAAGGGGGGATGGGATAGGGAAGGGGGATTGGGGGGTAATTAGGTTCGGTCTGAGGAAGGAGACTAAAAGGTCTAATTCCTCCGACCAAGTGCCTCTTCACCGTGCAAAGGAGCCCCCCTTCAAGAGGAGGAAGACCTTTAAGAGATTGCCTGAATTTTTTTCTTTCTCTTCTTTATTTTCTTCCTCCTGCATTTCGATTGTATTTCGGTCATAACTCGAGAACGTCTCACCCAATCGGCTTCCAAATTTCAACATTTGCGTACTGAAACAAGGACCAAATTCTAGAAACAATTGGCATGTTCACGTGTTGTATAACCAAAGTTGTTGAATCCATTCCCAGCATTCTGGAAGAGGGAAATTCAGATGTGTAGGAGGAAATCTAACGATTTTATATGTGAAATGGTATGAAATTTTATTCCATTTAAATCATAATAAATGTATTTCAATTTGCCTCTCTTGATCGGCTTCAGTATTTAATGGCAGATGTATCCTAGAACCAGGACAGTTTACCAAAGGTGTTTTCGTTTATTTCTTCTTCCTTATGTTTTTAATATCCAGTACTCACACTCTGCTTTTAAAATATCTATTCTTTCCATTTCATATATATATATATATATATATATATACATATATATATATATATATATATATATGTCGTGCCGATTAGGTAAAACTGGTCAATTAGCAAGAACTCATCTAAAATTAAGTCCATTCTAAAATTTTCTCGTATACGTTTAAAGATATATTTTTTTCATTTATATTAATGTAAGAATTTATAATTTTGTACCAAGAGAAACTTTGAAAACCTACCTAACCTTATTACAACAAGCGCAATTTAATTTAGCCTAACCCAACTAAATATATTTTAGATACGTTAACATTTATTTAATAATAAACAAACACAATGAAATATATTTTTTTCGTTATGTTCAGAATGATTTTTGCGAAATTATTGCATACACAAATTTTCACTTGTCTTATATGGCAAGAAGAGCGTTGCTATATAAGCCAAAATCGCAAGTTCTGCCTATTCGGCACGACATATATATATACATGTTCGGGGGTGGCAGCGAGGTGTAGTCGCGTCCTATATGCCTTCTTGTTAACCTTTTATTTCTATAGTTCCTTGATAATGTGAGAAGTCGAGAATGCGCTTGGAATTTCGCTATTTCTTCACAGTGGTTGTTCTGCATATTGTGATATCACCTGTTTACTGTGATCTTATTGAAAATATATATAAATGTCGTGCCGAATAGCTAAAACTGGTCAATTAGCAAGAACTCATTTAAAATTAAGTCTTTTCTAAAAAAAATTCTTACACGTTTAATGACATTTTTTTCATTTATGTTAAAGTAAAAATTAATAATTTTGTACCAAAGAACCTCAGAAAACTTACCTAACCTTATCATAACAAGCGCAGTTTAATTTAGCCTAATCCAACTAAACATATTTTAGAAGAGTTTACAATAATTTAATAATAAACAAACACAATGAAATATATTTTTTTCGTTAGGTTCAGAATGACTTTTTGCGAAATTAATGCATACACAAATTTTCGCTTGCCTTATTCAGCAAAAAGAGCGTAGCTATTTAAGCCAAAATCGCAAGTTTTACCTGTTCGGCACGACATATATATAAAACACAGCCTGCTCCCATGTTAAAAGAACATTCTCCTCATAACATCACCTGTAGAGTGATAACATCAATACTTTGCCTTCCTTTGTTTAAAATTTACTGAATCATAACTGCATTCATTGCTCTCTAGATATTAAATCTGGTTCATGTTTCTCCTTCTACCGATACTTCGGATATTTATTCTATTTCCTGCTCCTTTTGCCTCTCCGATACATTGATGAGACTGATCGATCCCTTTCCAAGCGAGTTAAAGAACTTAAAAAGAATTATTTGCCTCACTGGCACTAATACTGTTCTTTCGTGTCATGTTAGATACCATAGCAGTCCCATAGGTTGATCCTCTTATAAAATGATTGATAAGTGAGTCTTTAGATTACTTGCTCTCTCTTGTTTTTGTTCTCTCTCTCTCTCTCTCTCTCTCTCTCTCTCTCTCTCTCTCTCCTCCCTTCCCTACCTACTATCTCATATAGCGACATGTTATATTTCTTTTTTTTTCCTCTTCTAAATATTCGATATCGTTCTCCCTCAAGCAAGGTTCTCAGGGATTTGCTGAAAACGGCTTTGTTAGCACTTGGAAGGGGCGGTGAAGGGCTAGGAGCAACTAGGGGCGGTGAAGGGCTAGGAGCAACTAAGGACGGCTAGGAACTGATCGGGGTACAGATGTCAGAATTTAGGAATAGGGAGAGAGGAGAGCGTGGCTCATTCTGGGATTTGATTAGAGCTGGGAGACGCTGAGGAGCTGCTGAGGACAGTTTGACAAGGGTGCTGAGGAAGTTGAGATATTGCTAGATCATCATGAAGTCACAGGAGCTGTTGCTGCAACTTCTTGTTACTTAGTAAATTAAAAACAGGTACACACACAACCCGCACATATAAAAGGAGAGGAGCTTACGACGACGTTTCGGTCCGACTTGGACCATTTACAAAGTCACACGTCCAAGTCGGACCGAAACGTCGTCGTAAGCTCCTCTTATTTTATATGTGCGGGTTGTGTGTATTGTTCTAGTCACGGTATTGTGCCTTTTTTGTTATTTAAAAACAAGTAAACAGAGCAAGCCTTAATTAAAAACGATGTTTCGTTCAGTGAGAGTGAAACGTCTATTTCTACTAAATGTTGTGTCTACGGAGCCATGATTTCTTACGTAACGATTTCCTGTCTCTTTTTCAAAATTATTACTGCTGGAATTTACTGTTGCTGCTTTTCTGCTGTTGGAATTTACTTTCTTGCTGTTTTTTCTGTTGTTGGAATTTACTTTCTTGCTGTTTTTTCTGTTGTTGGAATTTACATTCTTGCCGTTTTTCTGCTCAGGAAATTCACTTCCTTGCTGCGATATTCTGTTGTTGGAATTTACTTTCTTGCTGTTAGAATTTACTTTTTTCTGCTGTTAGAATTTACTTTTTTTCTATTGGAATTTATTTTTTCCCCTGTTGGTTTTTCGCTTTTTGTTGTTACTGATTTGCTTCTGCTTAAATTAATTTGGGTCTTCTGGAGTTAACTTGCTGTTGCTGTTTACAGAAGGCTATGAAATCTGTTTAGGAACAACAATGCTTTGCAATAGGGAACAACATACTTTGCAATTGGGAACAACATGCTTTCCAACATGGAAACAACAGACTTTCCAATTGAGAACAATATGCTTGTAATTGGAAACAACAGGCTTTGCAATTGGAAACAGCAGGCTTTGCAATTGGAAACAACAGGCTTTGCAATTGGAAATAACAGATTTTACAATTAGGGACAACATGGTTTCCAATTTTGTCAGGGTTTTCTTGACTGCTAGCGGCGCCCGTCTTAATATTTCGATTTAGAAGAAGAATCCTTGACTCCTTTTTCCTTTCCCTTTCCCCTTCTTTCCTGATGTCAGCTGTACTCTCGTGTACTTCCCACTCAGGTATTAAATGGTACAATACCGCTAATGGACCATTAACTAGTTACACGTGTGACTAATGGTCCAAGTCGGACCGAAAAGTCGTCAGGGTTGTTTTCAGTTATTGCTATTAAGGGTAGATGATATTCATTATGTTCAGCAACTGATGTCTGGCAACAACTCAAACTGAGTCAGTGCCCAGCAACTGAGATTTCTAAATTGCTGAAACTGGTGTGAGAGTCCTTGGGTTTAGGCTGAACTGACATAATCTGAGGTGACAAGCTCATGAACTAGTGAGTATTGTCTTGCTGACGTAAACAACACAACCTCCTCAGTAACCCAGTGTGTCGCGACGCATCCATGAGGAATGGCAGCAATATTAGCGAAGTTCTCAGGAATCTTGTCCTTTTGGAATGTTCGTATTTTCTTCCCTTTCAAGAAAGATGGGACTATACCTTGAAGATAAAGAGCTCTTGATAAAAGTAATTGGAGATACCTTTCCCTTAAAATCAACATATGAACATAATAGGTTTGGCTATTTCCCTTGAAAATAATAATTCCTCCATATAAGGACCTCGTGCGTTCACCAAAGCGAGTGAGAGCTCGCTAGCACTGGCAGTGATGTCTCCTGTATCAACAAATATTACACTGATGGACTGGGTCTTCATGATTAAATTCGGTTTGGTTCAGCAGAGGTTAGGTAAGGTTCGTCAGGAGACAGGCCAAGTGTTTCCAGACGCGGGTCTTAGTTGATGACCAGCCGTTGGAGGCAAAGTATCGGTGCAGAGCTCTGTGCTCTGCTGAAGTTAACAAAACTGCCACTAGAGCTATAAGGAGATAGCTGAGTGAGAGCCTATGAAATATTATTATTTTCTTCTTTATATTATTATTATTATTACATATTTTCACGGTAAAGCTCTAAAGTAGTAAACGTCATACAGAGCTTAGGGAATAGGAGGTGATCAAGTTTGATACGAGTAAGGGGGAGAGAAGCTTCAATTTCCTTGAACCAAGAGGTCTTGATCAGCATCAAGTGTCTGCATGAAACCAATACAGATAAGGTACACTTTATTACCATACACTCACCCTTTAAGTGGAAAGTGCCATAGGGAGAGTGAACGGCTCTTGATTTAAGGAATTTGAGCTGCCCTGCCATTCCTTGGATCAAACTTGACTCCCATTTCCCTGGAGCTGTGTGACCGGGATGATTTCACCACTTCCCAGTTAATAAAATCTAGTACTTGATCTAACTCGTTTTAGTACTGATAAAAGGCCACAAATGCATACACTAAGGACGCTTTTCTCTCTTGAGTTGCATTATCCAGCACCGACAACAGATGACTTGTAAAACTGAAATATGACCACACATATAACCTCACATAGGACCCTGCTGAGCAGTGAATGTAGTAATAATAATAATAATAATAATAATATTAATAATAATAATAATAATAATAATCTTTACTTCTACACGTACATGATGCAACGTATACAGACGTATCTGACATCAGTGACATACTATATAGAAAGCCCGTTGTTATGCAGAGCATTTCGAACAACTTAAGTTAATTTTGTCCCTCAGGATGCGACCCACGCCAGTCGGCTAACAACTAGGTACGTACCTGCTGCTAGGTGAAGAGAGACCAGGTGTCTTAAGGATACACGCCCCAATGTTTCCACCAAAAAATTAGGTGTGTCATGTCATGCATAGTTTAAAATCATCATAAATTCTATTAATTATAAATGAATCTGATTAACATAACCCAGAACTTTCATTCTTATTGCAATAAATACTACTTTTACTACTTTTATGGACCTGCCTGTTGCAACTTTCTCGGCTTTTGCAAACTCAAACTGTGTGGTGAAAACCTCTCACAATAAACATGGCATTAGACTCATGTCCAGTTCTAATGCTATATTTATATTCTTGTAATATTAGTTCAAGACATTTTTCAGTTTGATCATAATAAACTTTATTGTATATCATAATGAAAATCTTGTAGACACAGATATCAGCTTTTTACTTTTGGAAAATTCTTAATCAAATTTTTTTTTCTTACCTTATCAAGATTTTTAAATACAACATTGATTTTGATATTCTTAAGTAGAGAAGAGTAATGAGCTCAAAAATAAACTTAAACGCAAGACAATCTAATTGGAAACAGTGACTAGACTGAGCATGTTAATAACTTTGTAATTAACGTGTCAGATGGAACATTTGATAAGAACACGACCGCTGCTCTAGGTTTCGTTTTAAGTTTGGATCCTCTTAGAAGATCAATGTGAAAATTGTAAAAAAAAATTTGCAACTTGGAAAAAATCTATTGATTTATCCATTGATGAAATCAATACAAGTGAGGGGAAATGGTCCATAGCTCCATGAAGAAAAAATTTATTCCCAAGTGCTCTCAGAAAGCAATGTATTTTTGAGAAGCGGTAAACCCAAATTGGTCATTCTGTGCAAGGAGGGGCGGAAGCTTATCCTCCGTCCGCTAATCACGGACTGTTCGCTATTCTGTATGATCCTTACGGGTTTAACACTTCCTCATTAATATTATAAAAATAAAAATCTGAAAAAATATAAAAAAATATAAAAAATAAAAAATAAAAATAAACATTAAAAGAAGAAGAAGAAGAAGAAGAAGAAGAAGAAGAAGAAGAAGAAGAAGAAGAAGAAGAAGAAGAAGAAGAAGAAGAAGAAGAAGAAGAAGAAGAAGAAGAAGAAGAAGAAGAAGAAGAAGAAGAAGAAGAAGAAGAAGAAGAAGAAGAAGAAGAAGAAGAAGAAGAAGAAGAAGAAGAAGAAGAAGAAGAAGAAGAAGAAGAAGAAGAAGAAGAAGAAGAAGAAGAAGAAGAAGAAGAAGAAGAAGAAGAAGAAGAAGAAGAAGAAGAAGAAGAAGAAGAAGAAGAAGAAGAAGAAGAAGAAGAAGAAGAAGAAGAATCCTTATATGCTATTTTTGGACCACAAATCTGCCTTTTTTCATCAATGGTATTTGCAAATTTCTCACTGCTTTTTATTGCAATTCTCTTCCCCCCTAATTTATTCCCTCATTCCCATCTATCTGCTTCCCCTCCTCCTCCTCCTATTCCTTCATCCTGTACATCCTGGGATCAGTTTTCCTAAACAATTTTACAGTGATTTGGTTTAGTCTGGTGATCAGGCCATCAGACCTGAAGTAACTGGCCAGCCCAGACCTCCATGAACGAGAGGAAAATTGTCGGTAAATTGGAACAAAAGCAGCTGGTAATGCTATTATTTTTTCATTATTCTTGGAAGAGAGAGAGAGAGAGAGAGAGAGAGAGAGAGAGAGAGAGAGAGAGAGAGAGAGAGAGAGAGAGAGAGAGAGAGAGAGAGAGAGAGAGAGAAGAGAGAAAGAGAGAAAGAGAAAGAGAGAAAGAGAAAGAGAGAAAGAGAAAGAGAGAAAGAGAGAAAGAGAAAGAGAGAAAGAGAAAGAGAGAAAGAGAAAGAAGAAAGAGAAAGAGAGAGAGAAAGAGAGAGAGAAAGAGAGAGAAAGAGAGAGAGAGAGAAATAGAGAAAGAGAGAGAGAGAGAGAGAATATTTGCAGGTGACAGCTTGATTATATATAATTACAATAGAAATGATTACTAGAGCTCTGTCTTTTCCCACTTCGTGGTACATTGTCTAAGTATCAGTCAACTAGCAACGTTGCAGTTCGCTCTGTCATTTGACCACGGTTTATCAGCACATTAGACGCCTAACCAGTGGGAAATAGGCCACCAGGAGGCAGTTGGCCGCAGAAACCAGTACACGCACTTCGGTAAATCTAGCATGTGGAGTTTAGTTTCCCGTGATCAAAGAGAAGTCTGATCACTCAACATATCGTATTTTCTCGATTCAAAGCAATGACGGATGCGGATTTTCCTCGTTTCTAATATCAAGAATACTTGAATCTCTATAACCATTCATGTGTTGATGCCGATGATAGTCTCTTGATCAAAGGATTTGGAGATAAGCTTTCTTCACTCCTTATTTCAAATGTAATACCTTCCATATAAAGGCATTACATGCCTTTATATGGAAGATGTACTAATCTCGCCCTAGGCTGAAGATAACAGCCTCCATGACAGCCTCCATGACAGCCTTTTGAAGTGTAAACAGTAGGTTTCAAGTTATTACATACATTAATTTGTTAATTTTTATTTTAACTATATACAGTGTTGTCACGTTTAGTAACATACTGTAGTTATAAGAATGTTTGTTGTTAGGTCCGTACTAATAAAATAACCCGTCATCCTTGCAACGAGATGCTGCCAGGTCAGCAGTTTCAATGAACGAGAAACCTGTGCAACATTTGGGTATCTTTAATGTGGAGGAAACGTTTCGGCAACATAAGCCATATGTTGCCAAATGTTGCACAAATCAAATTCATCAACTCGTCGGATTTCTAAACCATTTATACAATATCAGTTTCACTGCCTGAGATCATAGGTGGCTCTGGGCGTTTGTGAGTACCTGTGTGGCAGGAATTCCCTTATCACAAGAGAAATATTTGCTCGTGCTGATAAATAGGTATAATATAAAATCTATGGGCCCATATAAATGTCGCTTAGTTTAAAAACAATAGACAGGTGACTTAATGACGTCAGTAATAATAGAGTGAAGAGACTGCAAGTCTCTTCACTCCACGCAGTGCAGTGGTCCAAGTCGACCAAAATTACATGTGATAAATACGAAGTTTGAGGAAAGGATTTCATGGGACAACTGAAATGGTGTTCTAAGACAACAATATTGGCTACTATACGTACTTAAGTTCATACAGCTTCTATGATATAGAATTCTAGATAAGTTTTATTGTCTAGTTCTCGCCTTTCAAGAGGCTGAAGCATTCTAGTAGGTTGGGTTACAAGTCATCAGACATAAGCTGGCAAATCACTAAATGCCACGTAAGCTCATGATGCATAATAAATAAAACATTGAATAACTTGAAATGTTGAATATAACAGAAAGGGAAAATCTCTTGCCCAATCAACAACTTTTCTTCACCCAGCCACTGCGGGCAGAGTTAGTAATCAATTAAAAGCAAGACCAGTGGGAAGCTGTTGGAAATAGATCGCAGTTATAACAACGGTTCAGAATTACTTTGTGCATAGCGAATATAATAAAATAATAAACAAAAATCCCCACATATTATAATAATTTAGTATGCGAAGACATCATTCATATATTTAACAAGTTGTTTTTAAATCACTAATCCTTTGAAACTATTTATCCTAAATAAATTAATAAATAAATGCTGAATTATATAAACTGTAGTATTTTCTATACATGTATAGTTTTAATTCATAATTATTATTATTATTGCATAATGAGCACAGTGCGAATGGGGCTAATGCGCAGCTTTTGGGGGAAGGCAACACTTACAAGTACTTTATCAACACTTAATTTTTTATAACAAGTTTATTTAATATTTTTCTTGGTGTTTATTCATACTCCTATAAAGTTACAAAACAGGCCTTAGGCATCATATACATTAATATAGCATTGTCGTTTAATCTTTTAAAAGACTTGTCATTTCACAAGTGTTGGAATCTTCCTTGACAGCTGAGAGCACACAACAAAAACAACAACTAATACCTGCCAGTGTGCAAATTGGATACTGAAGGTGTAATAATAGATCTTTCCCGCTATGTCGTGTTTTGAAATCATAGGAGAAGTTTAATTAATCAGCTTATCATTTTCCTGAATGTGAACGAATTCAAGCTCCATACAGGTCTTCTTAACAAAGTGAGAATTGTGTTCAAATGATGGACTTGCCATTGCTCAGCATAGAGGCAAGAGTCGTCATGCTGGAGGGCAAGGGGGTGAATGTCCCTATGAAACAGAGGTGAACTATGAAGAAAACCGGTACCGGTACTGGTAGTTGTGTCATGGTGCTGCAATTTTCACAACAACAAAGACTATTCCTGGGAGAGGAGAGGAAACCCTTCGCTCGAGAACAGTATCCGAGAGAAGAGGTCCAATATGAGAAGGATAAAATACTAATACTATATAAATGATTATGTACTGGCAGCTGGATTTATATCAAAAGTGAAGCAGAGGTGCTGACTTCATTACTTCATTGTATACTTGTATACTGTCTTCCTCATCCCACATTACATCCAGGTCATTCCACTTCTATTTTAATTTACATCTGGGGCTTTCTGTTATCCCTGTTGCTGACAGACCTGTAGTTTACTGTTACCTGTCTCTCCCCTTTCCTAAATATTGAGAGAATGAATAACTAAAGTGTAATGAGCACTTGTCACTGCTCAGTAATAACCCTCATGCAGACAGAAACTCAGAAGATTAATTGGTCAATATGTCAGTTCCCTGATGGGGTCCTCCTCAGCAGATCTGCTGAAGAGGGTCCGAGCAGAAGGTCGAAATATACAGACCAGTTAATCTTCTGAGTTATTATTGAACACCGAGAATAGGTTTGCTGTCATCCACACATTGGCTGTTGACTAGTATCAAATACTTTACTGTAGACTTTGGCTAGCGATGCACAGAGTGCTTCCGCTCCTTCTTTCAGAATCCACACAGATACAGTGTTCGGTTGCATTGCCTTTGAGGAATCCATCTAATTCAGTAGTTTCTTCGTCTCTTCCTTTACTGTGTTTACTGTGTCCAGTAATACCTATTTTTCTGAGAAAATCTTCACTTATCTTTTGTTTAGCTCCTCGTAGACTTCTGGTCATTTATTATGAACTTCCTCCTCTTATTACCGTGTGTGTGTGTGTACAATAAAGTATCTTCTTGTAATAAAAAACGAATTCGGGAGTTAGTTCCTATGTGTTAGTGCAGAGTTGCGTAGACAGATATATTCTTAGGTGCGGTATACTCAGTGTCATCACAGTTTCTGGACTATTTTATAATTCTGGTGTTTGCATAAATTATTGTCTAAATGTTTTACAAGGCTCTCTTGTCATGGAAGAATAACAGGTATGATAATAAGTGCAAAGTGAGAAGATCATTTTTATATCCGAAATGACAACTGCATCAATATTGGTCAAGAGAGAGAGTTTTCAGAGCAAGTCAGTTGGAACAAAGTATTGTCTTTAACTCTCTTTATCAGACTTGACGGTACCATTTGACAGTCAAACCTTGGGTCTTCGATGGGATAATTTTTAAGAAGTTATTAATAATACGAGGTCTCAGATTCTCGAATGGCTCAGTATGTGCGTAGATAGAAAATGAGAACATCAGAAAATGATATAAAGCGGAATATCGTCAAAGAGGCTTGGAGTACAGAGGACGTGAATGACTGTGTAAAGGTTAATGGTATTAGAGCTGTCTACATAGCGTGGGTGTCTTTATTAGCTTGCCAAAGTCAGTTGAGAAAGAAATCATATGATGTGTGTTTTTGTCACGAACTGTGAGAGAATGTCGAATGACGTTTGGAGGGAGTGTTTGGTGTGTTGGAGACAGTGGTGTACTGGAGGCAGTGTTTGGTGTGTTGGAGACAGTGTTTGGTGTGTTGGAGACAGTGGTGTACTGAAGGCAGTGTTTGGTGTGTTGGAGACAGTGGTGTACTGGAGGCAGTGTTTGGTGTGTTGGAGACAGTGGTGTACTGGGGGCAGTGTTTGGTGTGTTGGAGACAGTGGTGTACTGGAGGCAGTGTTTGGTGTGTTGGAGACAGTGTTTGGTGTGTTGGAGACAGTGGTGTACTGGAGGCAGTGTTTGGTGTGTTGGAGACAGTGGTGTACTGGAGGCAGTGTTTGGTGTGTTGGAGACAGTGTTTGGTGTGTTGGAGACAGTGGTGTACTGGAGGCAGTGTTTGGTGTGTTGGAGACAGTGGTGTACTGGAGGCAGTGTTTGGTGTGTTGAGACAGTGGTGTACTGGGGCAGTGTTTGGTGTGTTGGAGACAGTGGTGTACTGGAGCAGTGTTTGGTGTTGGAGCAGTGTTTGGTGTGTTGGAGACAGTGGTGTACTGGAGGCAGTGTTTGTGTGTTGGAGACAGTGGTGTACTGGAGGCAGTGTTTGGTGTGTTGGAGACAGTGGTGTACTGGAGGCAGTGTTTGGTGTGTTGGAGACAGTGTTTGGTGTGTTGGAGACAGTGGTGTACTGGAGGCAGTGGTGTACTGGAGGCAGTGTTTGGTGTGTTGGAGACAGTGTTTGGTGTGTTGGAGACAGTGGTGTACTGGAGGCAGTGTTTGGTGTGTTGGAGACAGTGGTGTACTGGAGGCAGTGTTTGGTGTGTTGGAGACAGTGGTGTACTGGGGGCAGTGTTTGGTGTGTTGGAGACAGTGGTGTACTGGAGGCAGTGTTTGGTGTGTTGGAGACAGTGTTTGGTGTGTTGGAGACAGTGGTGTACTGGAGGCAGTGTTTGGTGTGTTGGAGACAGTGGTGTACTGGAGGCAGTGTTTGGTGTGTTGGAGACAGTGGTGTACTGGAGGCAGTGTTTGGTGTGTTGGAGACAGTGGTGTACTGGAGGCAGTGTTTGGTGTGTTGGAGACAGTGTTTGGTGTGTTGGAGACAGTGGTGTACTGGAGGCAGTGTTTGGTGTGTTGGAGACAGTGGTGTACTGGAGGCAGTGTTTGGTGTGTTGGAGACAGTGTTTGGTGTGTTGGAGACAGTGGTGTACTGGAGGCAGTGTTTGGTGTGTTGGAGACAGTGGTGTACTGGAGGCAGTGTTTGGTGTGTTGGAGACAGTGGTGTACTGGGGCAGTGTTTGGTGTGTTGGAGACAGTGGTGTACTGGAGGCAGTGTTTGGTGTGTTGGAGACAGTGGTGTACTGGAGGCAGTGTTTGGTGTGTTGGAGACAGTGGTGTGATGGAGGCAGTGTTTGGTGTGTTGGAGACAGTGGTGTACTGGAGGCAGTGTTTGGTGTGTTGGAGACAGTGGTGTACTGGAGGCAGTGTTTGGTGTGTTGGAGACAGTGGTGTACTGGAGGCAGTGTTTGGTGTGTTGGAGACAGTGGTGTACTGGAGGCAGTGTTTGGTGTGTTGGAGACAGTGGTGTACTGGAGGCAGTGTTTGGTGTTTTGGATGCAGTGTTTGAAGCATCGAAAGCAGTATTTATGGTACTGGATACAGTGTTTGAAGTACTGAAAGCAGTGTTTATGGTATTGGAGGCAGTGTTCGGTGTATAGGAGGCTGTGTTTGGTGTTTTGAGGCAATGTTTGTGTACTGGAGGTAGTGTTTGGAGTACTGGAGGCAGTGTTTGGTGTATTGTAGACAGTGTCGTGTTGGAGACACTGTTGGCATGAAGGAGAGCGCGTGGAAGGTGTTACAGTGTGAGAGGTTTTGACGGCACTGTCAGAATGTTGAAGGCAGTGTGAGAGATGTTGAAAGCGTTCTGCTCGTGCTGGAGGCAGTACGAGAATTTGGGAGTATGAGAGTGTTGGAGGCAGTGCGAGAGTGTGGTAGCGTGAGAGTGTTGGAGGCAGTATGAGAGTGTTTGAGGATCTGGGAGTGTTAGAGGCAGTATGAAAGTGATGGAAGCAGTTTCGGACTGTTGGAGGCAGTGTGAGTATGCTGAGGAATGGGGCAGTGATGGAAGCAGTTTTGGAGCACTGAAAGTAGTAAAGAAGTGCTGGAGACAGTGTGGGAGTGTTGAAAGCAGTTTGTGAGTGCTGGAGGAAGTGTGAGAATGTTGAAGGCAGTTTGAGAGTGTTGGAGACAGTTTGGGAATTTTGGAGGCAGTGTGGGAGTGTTGGAGACGATGTGGGAGTGTTGAAGGCAGTGTGGGAGTGTTAGTGGCAATGTGGGAGGATTGAAGGCAGTGTGAGAATGCTTAAGGCAGTTTGAGAGTGTTGGAGACAGTTTGGGAATTTTGGAGGCAGTGTGGGAGTGTTGGAGACGATGTGGGAGTGTTGAAGGCAGTGTGGCAGTGTTAAAGGCAGTGTGGGAGTGCTAGAGGCAGTGTGAGGGTGTTGGAGGTAATGTAAGAATGTTGGAGGAAGTGTGGGAGTGTTGGAGGCAGTGTGAGGGTTTTGGAGGTAATGTAAGAGTGTTGAAGGCAGTGTGGGAGAGTTGGAGACAGTGTGGGAGTGTTGAAGGCAGTGTGGAAGTGTTGGAGGCAGTGTGAGGGTGTTGGAGGTAATGTAATAGTGTTGGAGGCAGTGTGGGAGTGTTGGAGGCAGTGTGAGGGTGTTGGAGGTAATGTAAGAGTGTTGGATGCAGTGTGGGAGTGTTGGAGGCAGTGTGAGGGTGTTGGAGGTAATGTAAGAGAGTTGGATGCAGTGTGGGAGTGTTGGAGGCAGTGTGAGGGTGTTGGAGGTAATGTAAGAGTGTTGGAGGCAGCATTTATCCAGTTGACTTTCTTTATCACACTGTAAACACACATCATCATGAATAAAAAATTAAAAGGCACAACACCGTGACTGGACCAATACACAAATAACCCGCACATAGGAGAGAGGAACTTATGACGACGTTTCGGTCCAACTTGAACCATTTACAAAGTCATACTACTTCTTCTCCTTTCCTATTTGTTTTCCTTTTTCTTGTTTTGGGTTTCCTTTCTTCTGCCTTGGGTGTTTTGTCCTTTACACTCCCCATCCCTCTGTGTTTTGGGTCTTACCCCTTGTGGGCTCTTAGCTCACCTGCGGTGCTCCTCTTTTGTAGCCTTTGACTTCACTTATAATACTACGACTACTTCCTTTTCTACTGCTTTTGGCTCCCTGACTTTGGCCTCCCTTTTCTCTCCACGTTTCTATTCTTGTCCCACCAACCACTCTCTACACTACCACTACTACTTCCACCTCTTACCTTTACTACTACTCCCACCTCTCTTGTCCCGTCCCTTCCAGCTGGCCTATATATATATTGGCTCCTCTCCTTCCTGTTAGTGAGACTTTGTAAATGGTTCGAGTCGGATCGAAACGTCGACGTAAACTCCTCTGAGTCATAAATACTCCCTAGGAAACGTAGGTTTGTAAACGGACTTCAGGACCTGCAAAAAGGCATAGGAACATAAGTTGACAAAAATGGAGGAACAGTGCAGTAGGCCTACTGGCCCAAACTAGGCAATTCCTTCTCTTAACCAACTATTTTCACCCACCCACTCTTCCAACCTTTTCCCAAATCTTCCCAAGAATTAGCTTCAATACCTCAGATACTAATGAAACCCAGCCATTAATAACTAAAAAAGCTTTTGATTTCCGACGCTCGCTACCAGTCTCCGTGTTTACCGGATCGCTGGCAACAGTGACTAAACTTAAAGAAAATCTATATATTGCAGATTAAAGCTTTATCTAGGACGTCTCGCTCTGCTAGACAGCGATCTATGTAGTTAGTGTGGAGTATCTGGTCTCCCTCGCCAATTACGTTAAATCATCCAAAAGAACTGATTACCCACACTGGTTTAGCGCTGCTTAAAAAAAGTCTGTATTGTGTTTCTCTGTGAGTTACACATTTTGAGGCAGAAAAACTGAGAATTTTTTTTTAAAGTTCCGTTGTAATAAATAAATAAATTCATGTCTGTGAAAGACTGATTCAACTCTGTGGGAGATGGATTAATCTCCGTGGGAGATGGTTTCATCTCTGTGCAAGATGGATTCATCTCTGGAAATTTGATTAATCAGTATGGAAGATGGATTCATGCCTGTGGCAGATGGGTTAATTTTTGAAAGAGATGGGCTCGTGAGAGATGAATTCCTCTCGGTGGGAGATGGATCCATCTCTGCGGAAGACGGATAAATTCTTCTGCGTAGGAAATGGATTCATCTCCGGGAGAGATGGATTCCTGTCTGGGAGAGATAGATTCATCTCTGGGGAGATGAATTCATCTCTGGGGAGATGAATTCATCTCTAGGGGAGATGGATTCATCTTTAGTTAGAGCTGAATTCATCTGTATGAATTTAACCCAGAGATGAATCCAGCTTCCCCCCAGAGATTAATCCATCTCCTCCAGAGACTAATCAATCTTTCCCCAGAGATGACTCATTCTCTAGGGGGAGATGGATTCATCTCTGGAGGAAGATGGATTCATCTCTGGGTTAAATCCATACATTCTGGTGCTGCATCTTTTGCTCTGCATCAGAGAGATTTTCAGTGAGCAGCGCAGCTTGACTTCCTGGTTTAACATCCCTTCTTCTCCTCCTCCCTTCTCTCTCCCCGACAGTCAGAATTTTTCTACCTGTGACATATTTACTTTCAGTTAATATTCTCTCTCCACCCCTGTCACTACATAGAATAGGTTTCGGCAGACTTAGAGAAGGGAGAAGTCTGCTTGATTGAGTATAGTGATCCTACATTGACAGCAGGGACCCTACCTTACCCATGGAAGAGGGTGTCTGCAGAACAGATGCAACAGGGCTCCTAATCGACAGAGGTAGCAGGGTTCGGACTCTGGACAGAATGTATGGTTCCTGCCTCACACAGGAAGGAAGGAAGTAGAAGAGGTTCTTTAATACACTGTCAGCAGTGCGCTGAACGCATGACTCTTGTTCTACACAGGCAGAAAGACCCCCCTACCTTCATTCAACAGGTTTCGTACCCTACACTAACAGCAGGTGACCATACAAAGGACCTTATGAACAAGACCCCTTCCACTGCGGTAACAGCCAGGTCTAGGCGAAACGTACCCTCAGGTTCATGATGAACCACGTACTTCTCAACATTAGTGTGGCAAAGAAAATTAAACTTTTCACTCTTGATGTCTGCTCAGTGGAAAATATAGCTGCAGTAATTTTTGACCTAGTAGTAAACTTCCTTTACACGTAAGAAGTGCTTCAGTTTAACATACCTTAATACGCATGAGGTGCTTCATTTTAGCATGTCTTTACAAGCAAGATATGTGTCAGTTTAGCAAACCTTTACATGCAAGAGGTGAGTCACTTTACATTCAAGAGGTGAGTCACTTTACATTCAAGAGGTGAGTCAGTTTACATTCAAGAGGTGAGTCAGTTTAGCATGTTTTTACACGCAAGATGTGCTTCAGTTTAGCTAATTTCATTCTACTTTCCGTTTGGTGTACTAGCCTCCACAAGCAGTGTATATCGTATTGTAACCACGAACAAGTGGTAGTTAATCAATAACAACACTGCGACTATAAGGTTTCTTCTGTTCATTTATTTTTACAGATCCTTGATAATGTGAGAAATCACGAAATCGATTGGAAATTCACTAATTTTCATAGTGGTTATTTTGCATATTGTATATTATATTATATATATATATATATTATATATATATATATATATATATATATATATATATATATATATATATATATATATATATATATATATATAATATATATAATTTCATTCTACTCCCCGTTTGGGTAGTAGAATGTTGCTTTAGCCCGACTCATGAGGAGGGCTAAAACAACACGGTTCGATCCCCGGCTAGTCGCAGTGTGGTTTTTATATATATATATATATATATATATATATATATATATATATATATATATATATATATATATATATATATATATATATATATATATCTATCACAATATGCAAAATAACCACTATGAAAAATAGTGAATTTCCAATCGATTTCGTGATTTCTCACATTATCAAGGATTTGTAAAAATAAATGAACAGAGGAAACCTTATAAGCCTTCTGCTGTCCAATTATTTTTGCACTTTCCTGATAAAGTGAGAAATCAGGAAACCGAAAGGAGACAGACACGAGGCATTAAACTACAGACCTGTGTCACTGACGTGTATAATATGCAAAGTCATGGAGAAGATCATCAGGAGAGTGGTGGAGCACCTAGAAAGACACAAGCTTATAAACGACAACCAGCACGGTTTCAAGGAAGGAAAATCCTGTGTCACAAACCTACTGGAGTTTTATGACAAGGTAACAGAAGTAAGACACGAGAGAGAGGGGTGGATAGACTGCATATTTTTGGACTGCAAGAAGGCGTTCGACACAGTTCCTCACAAGAGGTTAATGCAAAAGCTAGAGGATCAGGCACACGTAACAGGAAAAGCACTGCAATGGATCAGAGAATATCTGACAGGGAGGCAACAACGAGTCATGGTACGTGACGAGGTGTCAGAGTGGGCACCTGTGACGAGTGGAGTTCCACAAGGGTCAGTCCTAGGACCTGTACTGTTTTTGGTATATGTGAATGACATAACGGAAGGGATAAACTCAAAAGTGTCCCTGTTTGCAGATGATGTGAAGTTAATGAGAAGAATCAAATCAGTCGAGGATCAGGCAGGACTACAAAGAGACCTGGACAGGCTACAAGCCTGGTCCAGTAACTGGCTCCTTGAATTTAACCCTGCCAAATGTAAAGTCATGAATGTCGGGGAAGGGCAAAGAAGACCGCAGACAGAGTATAGTCTAGGTGGCCAAAGACTGCAAACCTCACTCAAAGAAAAAGATCTTGGGGTGAGTATAATACCGAGCACATCTCCTGAGGCACACATCAATCAGATAACTGCTGCAGCATACGGGCGGCTGGCAAACCTAAGAATAGCGTTCCAATACCTCACTAAGGAATCATTCAAGACTCTGTACACCATATACGTCAGGCCCATACTGGAGTATGCAGCACCAGTTTGGAACCCACACCTCGTCAAGCACGTCAAGAAATTAGAGAAAGTGCAAAGGTTTGCAACAAGACTCGTCCCAGAGCTAAGGGGATTGTCCTACGAAGAAAGGTTAAGGGAAATCGGCCTGACGACACTAGAGGACAGGAGGGTTAGGGGAGACATGATAACGACATATAAAATACTGCGAGGAATAGATAAGGTGGACAGAGACAAGATGTTCCAGAGAGGGGACACAGAAACAAGGGGTCACAATAGGAAGTTGAAGACTCCTATGAGTCAAAGGGATGTTAGGAAGTATTTCTTCAGTCATAGAGTTGTCAGGAAGTGGAATAGCCTAGAAAGCGACATAGTGGAGGCAGGAACCATACATAGTTTTAAGACGAGGTTTGATAAAGCTCATGGAGCAGGGAGAGAGAGGACCTAGTAGCAATCAGTGAAGAGGCGGGGCCAGGAGCTATGACTCGACCCCTGCAACCACAAATGGGTGAGTACACATAGGTGAGTACACACACACAAGGGAGGTAACAACGTGATGAGGTATCACAGTGGACGACTGTGACGAGCGGGGTCCCACAGGGGTCAGTCCTAGGACCAGTGCTATTCTTGGTATATGTGAATGACATGATGTAGGGGATAAACTCAGAAGTGTCCCTGTTCTCAGATGATGTGAAGTTAATGATGAGAATCAAATCTGATGAGGATCAGGCAGGACTTCAAAAAGACCTGAACAGGCTGGACACCTGGTCCAGCAACTGGCATCTCCAATTTAACCCCGCCAAATGCAAAGTCATGAAGATCGGGGAAGGGCAAAGAAGACCGCAGACAGAGTATAGGCTAGGTGGCCAAAGACTGCAAACCTCGCTCAAGGAGAAAGATCTTGGGGTGAGTATAACACCGAGCACGTCTCCGGAAGCACACATCAACCACATAACTGCTATAGCATATGGGGGCCTAGCAAACCTGAGAATAGCGTTCCGATACCTTAGTAAGGAATCGTTCAAGACACTGTACACCGTGTACGTCAGGCCCATACTAGAGTATGCAGCACCAGTTTGGAACCCAGACCTGGTCAAGCACGTCAAGAAATTAGAAAAAGTACTAAGGTTTGCGACAAGTTTAGTTCCAGAGCTAAGGGGAATGTCCTACGAAGAAAGGTTAAGGGGAATCGGCCTGACAACACTGGAGGACAGGAGGGTTAGGAGGAGACATGATAACGATATACAAAATACTGCGTGGAATAAACAAGGTGGATAGACAGGATGTTCCAGAGAGGGGACACAGAAACAAGGGGTCACAATTGGAAGTTGAAGACTCAGATGAGTCAAAGGGATGTTAGGAAGTATTTCTTCAGCCATAGAGTAGTCAAGAAGTGAAATAGTCTAGCAAGTGATGTAGTGGAGGCAGGAACCATACATAGCTTTAAGACGAGGTATGATAAAGCTCATGGAGCAGGGAGAGAGAGGACCCAGTAGCGATCAGTGAAGAGGCGGGGCCAGGAGCTAAGTATCGACCCCTGCAATCACAATTAGGTGAGTACAATTAGGTGAGTACGAGAACAACCAGAGCCGGACAGAGCTACAAGCGCAAGCACACACAGAACCACCATCAGAACCCCACAGCGAAACACGCTATCCCAACACAAACCACAATCCACACTTACAGCCCCCACCCCACAATATGCTGTAGGATCCCACAGCACATTACCAGGAACCCCATCCCCACAGACCCCCAGAACACAGTGTTGGAGAGGAAACTGAAGGTATGGTACACCAATGCAGATGGAACAACGAATAAATGGGAGGAGTGGCACGAAAAAATTGAAGAGGCATCACCGGACATCAAAGCTCTCACCGAAACCAAGCTCACAGGAATGATAACAGATGCCATCTTTCCAACGGGATATCAGATCCTGAGGAAAGACAGAGGGAACAGAGGGGGTGGAGGAGTGGCAATGCTCATCAAAAACCAATGGGATTTTGACGAGCTGGAGAGAGGAGGCAGAGGAGAAGCAAGAGACTACATAATAGGAACACTTCAGTCTGGTGGTCCCAAGGTGGTAATTGCAGTGATGGATAACCCACCGCAGAACAGGAGGAGGACTAGGGAAGAGTATGATGAAAGTAACTGAGCGATGGTTGACACACTGGTTGAAGTGGCCAGAAGGGCTCATGCGAGCAGGGCAAAGCTACTGATTGAGAGTGACTTCAATCACAAAGAAACTGACTGGGAGAACTTGGAGCCACATGGGGGCCCAGAAACGTGGAGGGCTAAGATGATGGAGATGGTACTGGAAAAACCTCATTTACCAACACGTAAGGGACACTACCAGAAATATAGGAGGGGATGAGCCAGCAAGACTGGACCTAGTATTCAACTTGAGTAGTGCAAATATTGAGGACATCCCATATGAAAGAGCTTCGAATACAAGTGGAGAGGGAAGCAGGAAGGGCAGGACAAACGAAGCCAAACTACAAGAGATGGGACTACAGAAGCATGAAGAATTTCCTGCACGAGGTTCAGTGAGACAGAGCACTGGCAGGGAAGTCAGTAAATGAGATGATGGAATATGTGACAACAGTATGCAAGGAAGCTGAGGAGAGGTTTGTACCCAAGAGTAACAGAAATAACGAGAAGGCCAGGATGAGTCCTTGGTTCACTCAAAGGTGTAAAGAACTTAAACCAAGTGTGCTAGAGAATGGAAGAAGTATAGAAGGCAAAGGACCGAGGAGGAGGAGGAGAGGGCAGTCGTAGAGCTAGAAATGAATATGCACAGGTAAGAAGGGAGGCCCAACGACAATACGAAAATGACAGAGCAGTGAAAACCAAATCTGACCCGAAGCTGTTGTATAGCCACATCAGGATGAAAACACTAGTCAAGGACCAGGTAATCAGGCTGAGGAAGGAAGGAGGGAATATCACAAGAAACGACCGTGTGTTCACAGAGGGGACAGAAGGGACTCTGGAAAGACAGAGAGGTGGGATACACCATCAACTGTTGGACACAATACATACAACCGAAGAAGAAGTGAAGAGGCTGCTATGCAAGCTAGATACCTCAGAGGCGATGGGGCCCTATAACATCTCTCCATGGATCCTGAGAGAGGGAGCAGAGGAAACACTAGTCAAGGACCAGGTAATCAGGCTGAGGAAGGAAGGAGGGAATATCACAAGAAACGACCGTGTGTTCACAGAGGGGACAGAAGGGACTCTGGAAAGACAGAGAGGTGGGATACACCATCAACTGTTGGACACAATACATACAACCGAAGAAGAAGTGAAGAGGCTGCTATGCAAGCTAGATACCTCAGAGGCGATGGGGCCCTATAACATCTCTCCATGGATCCTGAGAGAGGGAGCAGAGGTGCTGTGTGTGTCACTAACAACAATCTTCAACACATCTATCGAAATAGGACGACTACCTGAGGTATGGAAGACTTGCAAATGTAGTCCCAATTTAAAAAAAAAAAGAGATAGACACGAAGCACTAAACTACAGATCAGTATCCCTAACATGTATAGTATGCAAAGTCATGGAGAATATTGTCAGGAGAAGAGTGGTGGAGCACCTATAAAAGGAATGAACTTATCAACGACAACCAGCACGGTTTCAGGGGCGGGAAATCCTGTGTCACAAAACTACTGGAGTTCTGTGACAGGGTGACAGCAGTAAAACAAGAGAGGGGTGAATAGATTGCGTTTTATTGGACTGTAAGAATGCTTTTCACACGGTTCCACGCAAGAGATTGGTGCATAAGCTGGAAGACCAGGCAGGTATAACAAGGAAGGCACTGCAATGGATCAGGGAATACCTGTTGGGAAGACATCAGCGAGTCATGGTACGTGACGAGGTGTCAAAGTGGGCGCCTATGACGAGCGGGGTTCTACAGGTGTCAGTCCTAGGACCGGTGCTGTTTCTGGTGTATGTGAACGACATGATGGAAGGAATAGAATCACAAGTGTCCCTATTTGCAAATGATGTGAAGTTGATGAGAAGAATTCAGTCGGACGAGGACCAGGCGGAACTAAAAAGGATCTGGACGGGCTGCAGGCCTGGTCCGGAAACTGACTCCTGGAGTTCAACTCCACCAAATGCAGTCATAAAGATTGGCGAAGGGCAAAGAAGACCGCAGACGGGGTACAGTCTCGAAGGCCAGAGACTACAAACCTCACTCAAGAAAAAGGATCTTGGGTTGAGTATAACACCGGACACAATTCCTGAGGCGCACATCAACTAAATAACTACTGCAGCATATGGGCGCCTAGCAAACTTAAGAATAGCATTCCGACATCTCAATAAGGAATCGTTCAGGACCCTGTACACCGTGTATGTCAGGCCTATAATGGAGTATGCAGCACCAGTTTGTAACCCACACAACGCCAAGCATGTAAGGAAATTAGAGAAAGTTCAAAGGTTTGCAACAAAACTAGTTTCGGAGCTAAGGGGCATGTCCTACGAGGAGAGGTTAAGGGAAATCGACCTGACGACAATGGAGGACAGGAGAGATAGGGAGGATATGGTAACGGCATATAAAATACTGAGAGGAATTGACAAGGTGAACAGAGACAGGATGTTCCAGAGATGGGACACAGCAACAAGGGGTCACAATTGAAAGTTGAAGACTCAGATGAATCACAGGGATGTTAGGGAGTACTTCTTCAGACACAGAGTTGTCAGGAAGTGAAATAGTCTGAGAAGTGATGTAGTGGAGGCAGGATCCATATATAGCTTTATGACAAAGCTCATGGAGCAGGAAGAGTAACTTAGTAGCAACCATTGAAGAGGCGGGGGCCAGGAGCTGTGACTCGATCCCTTGAACTACAACTAGGTGAGTACATACACACACACAATATATATATATATATATATATATATATATATATATATATATATATATATATATATATATATATATATATATATATATATATATATATATATATATATATATATATAACTTAGACAATCTTGAAGGAATCAAAATTTCGTTCCATTCCAACAAGAAGTGTTGAAAGAAAAACTTTCAGAAGTCCAATACAATTTCGCAAAATTCAGTTTTGGAAGTACAAAAAATTTGGACAAGAGTCAGAAAGGTTGCAAGGAGGAGCTTCTGGAGAGGATAAAACGCAACTTAAATTCTTCATCTATTGTGATGGTAGGAGGTGCTGGGCAAGAGTGGGAGAGGTGGGGGATAGAAGTGACGGTAGACTTACATATATAAAGCATATATTTACATTCACACACCACACACTCATATATATATATTTTTCCTCATGCTATCTGCAAATTGTGAGGCCTAACCCACCCGACCCCATATGGGGTGGGGGGTGGGAGGACTGGTGTGTGTGCTTGGCATTCGCTTGCCTCTCTCAGAGACTGGCTTGTGCCTCAACACTACCACTCTTTGAAAACTTGCTCTACTTCTCCTGTTGTTGCCTTTGCAACATTGCACAGCTCCTGATGACGCACTGAGAAGTGTGAAAGTACTTGAGCTAAAGATTTCCACCCCCCGTGGCTTGTCTTGCATTGTTAAGATCACGTGTCTGCGATTGTTTTGCATATATTATGTATATATATATATATATATATATATATATATATATATATATATATATATATATATATATATATATATATATATATATATATATATATATAGAGAGAGAGAGAGAGAGAGAGAGAGATTGCGTAAGTACTATGTACTTTGATGCACAGTGTGTAGGTTCGAATCCTGCTGTGGACTGAGAGATAATGTTTGTGTGTGTGCATATGCAAAACAACCACAGGAGGAGTTGAATGATAGCTCTAGGCCTTTCGTGTTGTAATCAACACATCATCAGGACCTTGCAATGTTTCAAAAATGAGTAAGACAATGGTATTCCCATAACCATTCCCTGCCTTTGAGCAAGGAATGGCAACATAAGTTGCAGCCAAGGCTGCAACTTCTCTAACATGGGACAGACTGACAAACCTCTAGATGTTAGAATTACACAACATCAATATTCAATATGGACAGCTCAATAATAAAATGCAATATTCAACCACACTCGAGTTTGCAACAATCCTGCTAATTGATCAGAAGACAAAATCATAGCTCCATGTATTTCATGGCTAGAGAGAAATATTTTAGAATTGCCAATTATTAAACTTGATAAATATTTGTTATATGGTAGTTGTGGGTTATTCAAGCTTAATTCATTGAGGCTACTGTACATAACCTAAAGCTAGATTCTGGTTTGTCTTAATGTCATGGTTCCACTCCAAGGAAATAGAGCCTGTTCCTCCCTGATTGGGTTAGACCAGCATATACTCAATAGTCTGGTGGGATAGATAAACTATGGCTGTCTGTCCTTGAATTAATTATAGATGTCCTCTTTAATTTTAAGTGAGTCTGCCATAAACCCGTTTTCTTTTGCTTAATTTGTTAAATGTTCGTAAGACAATGCCAAACATATCTTTATTCTGAATGTACAGTCTTTTATGTTGTCCCGAAATCTGACTGAATTTCTGATAATTGTCTTGTCACAATTAAGTTCGCTAGGTAATGACTCCATTACCTTTGCTTGTGGGTGATTATCTTCTATTTCTATAATATACTCAATCTTTCTGGCACTTGGCACTTGTGTGTCTTGGGCACTAAGCATCTCTCGCCTCTCTACCTCATTCTTAGCAAGAATGAGGGACCTCTTACTCATTTCTGTAACACTTGAAGCTCCTGATGTGTTGGTTGCTTAGAACTATCATTCAGTTCCCTGTGAGGTTGTTTTGCATCTTGCATCGCTTGTTCACGATTTTTTTCATAATATATATATATATATATATATATATATATATATATATATATATATATATATATACATACATGTGTGTGTCGTGTCGAATAGGTAAAACTTGTGATTTTGGCTTAAATAGCAACGGTCTTCTTGCCGAACAAGACAAGCGAAAATTTGTGTATGCAATAATTTCGCAAAAGTCATTCTGAGCCTGACAAAAAAAAAATACATTTCATTGTGTATGTTCATTATTAAATTAATGTAAACTTATCTAAAATATGTTTAGTTGGATTAGGCTAAATTAAATTGCTCTTGTTATAATAAGGTTAGGTAAGTTTTCTAAGGTACTTTGTTACAAAATTTTTAATTTTTACATTAACACAATATACATATATATATATATATATATATATATATATATATATATATATATATATATATATATATATATATATATATATATATATATATATACACTATATATTTATTGCAAACAATTGCAGACACGCGATCTTGACTATGCAAGACAAGCCACAGGGGTGGAAATCTTTAGCTCAAGTATTTCACACTTCTCATGCGTCACAGACGTACAAGTTGTAAGGCTGCAACTTGAAGGTAGGCGAAGTTTTCTCAGATGCAGTACGGGCTGTCAATGTTTAGGTAAAAGAGTGACGATTTTGCTAAATAGCAACGCTGTCATATATATATATATATATATATATATATATATATATATATATATATATATATATATATATATATATATATATATATATATATATGATTGTCGTGGTTAATAAATATATATATATATATATATATATATATATATATATATATATATATATATTGTCTTAATAAACCAGATAGGCCAAACTCCATTTAAACCTGAACATTTGTTAAAAAAAAAATTAGATTCATAGATTATTTTTTTCAGTACCAATGTAAAAAAATTATATTTGAGCCAAACTTAATAAAGAAACCTCTTGGCTTCAGCATTTGTGGCTCTCAGTGTCGTGACTCGGAAATTTCCACTGTTCGCAATTCGTTCTCTCGTTTTGGCAATCGTTCCGATTTCGTAAACACTGTCCTACTCAAGTGCTAAATTGACTTTCTTCTCTCCCAAAATCTTTACTACTGTGAAACATCCTGTTCTTTACCTTCCCTATGTTTCCATTCTCCTAAAACGTAACAACACCTTTCGTACCTTAGACTTCAGACTTACTTTTCGGCAAACTAATACCCTTCGTAGTAATCTGGTTCATACCTCTCGTTCTACTGATGCATCCGGAGTCTATGCCATTTTCAACTCCTTTTGTCTTCTCCAATACTATGGAGAAACTGGCTGCTCTCTTTCTGACAGACTTAAAAAAAAAAAAAAGTGTTAGCCTAACTGACAGTAATAAGGCTCCTTTTTGTCATGTTAGAGATCACAGTCATCCTATTAACTGGTCCTGTGCTAAAATAACTGTATACCCTTCTAGTCTTCACAGACGCTGGATAATTGAAACATCCCTTAATGGAATACTTCAACAACTTGTCTACCTTTCTCATTACATCGTCAACACTCGCGACTTGACTTGAGCTTTAATTCTTCTTCGCCTTACCACTTCACCTTTACTTTATTTTCTTTGCCTTTGTCTTATGCCTAGATGGGTTCTGTCTTATGGGGTTTTGTCCACTGGTATTTCGTCTTACCCTCGTTGGCCATTAGCTCTCCTGCGGAAATCCTTCACTACTACTATAATGCTTCTTCTATTTCCTTCCTATCACTAAACTCTCTGACCCCTGTTTGTCACTACCACTACTATCTTCTTATTGCTACCTCTACCACTGTTTCACTACTTCCACTGCTACTATAAGTATACTGTTCCCTCCTCTCGCTCTACCACTCCCATCCCCTTCACTTTCTCGTAAATATACTGGCGCCCTTCTCCAGTTCTTTTGGAAATAACATATGCAGTGAAATATGACTTAGGAGATAAAAAAAACGAATTAATTAACAGTAATGAGTAGATTATAAGAGAAGGTATTACAATCTTTAAAACAGTATTTTATAGAAGTTAAATGCAACAACATATTACTAATGGCAGATGTAAATAATTTGTACAATGGAATTAAACAATTTATTAAAAAAAATATTAGGGAAAATAAAGCATGGCTTAATGGAAAGTGTTGAGAGTTGAGCAAGGCAAAAAAACAAATCTTTTTAAGTTTATAAAATGAAAATAACTGACAGAATCACTGAGGTAGAGGAATATATGTGAGAGATATTAAATAGAAAGTTTTAAAGTGTGTTCACAAAATTAGATATTTTCAGTGTAATGGATTTTAATTCCAGACAGTTCAGTTATATGATACTGAAATACCTGAAGAGGAAGAAGTTGTTACTTCATACTGGTAAGAAAAAGCAAGCAATAGGACCAGATGAGTCAGCTCCTCAGCTTTTAAATGTGCAAAAGAATATTGGTGTCCACCTTACAGGAAGGTAAATTAGCAGAGAAATTGAAGGTGACACATACTGTGTCAATATTACACAAAAGGAGACAGGGAAGAACTTTTAAACTAGACCAGTTTTGTTGGCAAGTGATTTAAAAAAAAATATATTGGAAAAAGCTGTTAAGAAAAAAAGAGGAGTCAACACTTAGAGAATAAAAATATACTAACTGGTAAACAAATCTAAGGAGTTACGGAAAGTGTTGAAGAAAGTAATGGATTGGAAGACTTTAAGAAAGCCTTTGAAAAAGTTCCCCAAGAAAGACTTATTTGGTAACTTTAAAATGTAAGAGGAATAAGAGATGTATAGCAATGTATGAGACTTGTTTAAGAGGAAAATGAGAGCAGATAAAAACTACTGCAAATTTTTAAAAGATGGTTTTGATAAATAGAGGACAAAGAGGGATAGATGGATGATGGAATATAATGTAGATTAATACCATGTAATGAAATAAAAGAAAGTGAAATCAGGTCACATGAAGAATATAAATTGTGTAACGAAATCTTGAAAGTATCAGAGAGAGAATTCTTCTAGTTATTTAAAAAAAATGTCAACAAAAAAATCATGTAAATAATATTGTGAGAATCTCATGTTCTACACTGATAAATAAAAAAAATAGCTTTCAAATACATGCACAGTGAAATGTTAAGTAATGTTCAGCGGTTGTGATGTGCCCACACCTGGAAAAAAACCCAAATAATTGAGAAAATATCCAAGAAAAGAGCAACAAAATAGCTACCAGTGCTGAGAAAATATAAATTACAAAGACTAAAAACATTTAAGATGCCTACGTTGGCTGATACCTGGAAAAGAGGAGACACGATAACAACGTACAGTGGTACCTCGGTATACGTCCAGTTCCCAACTCGAACAATTATGTAAGTGTATTTTTGTAAGTGCTTTTGTAAGTGTATTTTTGGGGGTCTGAAACGGATTAATCTACTTTACATTAGTCCTTAAGGGAACAAATTCGTTCGGTACTCGAAGAGATCGGCACTTGAACTGCCTTCTGGAATTAATTAAAGGCGGATACCGAGGTACCACTGTACTTATATAAAGGTCATAAGAAGACGTGCATGAGTTGATAAAGAATATTTCATATTCATTCAATTGGGATACTAAAAAGCTACAGTTGTAACCGAAAAAAAGTGGACTGGAAGGAATGACAGAAAAGTTTTCTTCTCGAATGGAGAAGATCACCATTTTAATGCACTGAAAGTAGTAGTAGTAGTAATAATAGAAGTAGTAGTTGTTGTAATTGTTGATGTAGTAGTAGTCGTTACAACCATTGTAACATGCGCATAGCTCAGCTCTTGTAGCTATAGAGAGACAATTACAAATAGGTAATTACTCACACACACACACACACGGGGCCAGGAGCTATGAATAGACCCCTGCAACCACAACTAGGTGAGTACACACACACTAATAAGCCCTAGCCTGCATTTTACAAAGAATTTTAAGGGTGTCACTAAATCAGGCTCTAGTGCTTTGTTGTGATATGACTGACTCATTCAAAATGCTGTTATATTCCCCAGCGACAATATATATACAGACGAAGATAACACTTTTCTCTAGTACTCTTCACAGTTACAAGGGCTTTATAAAGCCTTTTCCTCTAATAATACGCAACGAAAAAGAAAAAGATAGACACATTGATAATTTGCTAGATTGGATATTGAGAGAGAGAGAGAGAGAGAGAGAGAGAGAGAGAGAGAGAGAGAGAGACAGACAGACAGACAGAGAGACAGACAGAAACAGAGACAGAGACAGAGACAGAGAGAATAAATGAATGAGCTGCCCAAGAAAACAAAAGAATGGACACACAGGCCTTTCAATATTGCAGCCAGCAGACACTTGTGAAGCGGGACAAGAGGGTGTGAGACATCACTAATGCAAACAGATGACACAATTTAAACTTGTAGAGTTCCGCTTCTCGATCCTCGTCCAGAGTTCCTCGCATCATTCTTACATACGCCAATAGTTAAACAATATATTTCATTATATCAGTTGTGAAACACAAACTGAACATCGATGTGAGTGGTAGTAGCAGACAGACACGGATATCAGAACAGAGACACACTGAAAACATGAATACCATGTAAGGTGAAGATAATCAGAGTGAGAGAGGACTTGTAGGAAACCGGCTTGATGAATAATTACCATCACATGTTCAGAGATGACAAAGTAACAACAGCAGAGGGAGAGAGAGAGAGAGAGAGAGAGAGAGAGGAGAGGGGTAGATTGCGTATTTTTAGACTGTAAGAAGGCATCTGATACTATACCCAACAAGAGACTGCGACACAAGCTTGAATCTGAGGCAGGTATAACAGGGAACGTATTACAATGGATCAAGGAGTACTTCAGGTAAGGAAGCAAGAGGGTAAGAAAGAGTAACAAGTGGGGTTCCGCAAGGATCCGTATTTGGACTGCTCATTTATGTGAATGACATATCAGATGGGAGTTAGTCAGATGTATACCTGTTTGCTAATGATGTAAAAGTATTGAGGAAAAAAATAGATAAGGACAGGAAAAGGCTACAGACGGATGAAGATAAGCTGCACAGGTACGCAACGAGGCTAGTTTCAGAGCTAAGAAGTATGAACCATGAAGAAAGACTAGTGGAATAGAATCTAGCGACATTGGAGGACAGATGCACCAGGGAAAACTCGATAACAAATACTCAAAGGAACTGATAGTGCACACAGGAACAGCTGTTTGAGAGTTGGGAAGCTGGTACTCGGGGGCTTAGCTGGAAGTTAAAGAGACAAATTAGCCACAGGGATATCAGTATTTCTTCAATTTGAAAATCGTCAGGAAGTGGAATGACTTCTACGATGGATGAGGCAGGCCTCATACATGCTGTAGTTTTAAGAGTATGTTCGATAGGCCCATGAAGCTAAAGAGTGAATCTGGCAACACACTGAGAGGCGGAGACAGGAACTAGGATTCGACTCCTTCAACTATATATAGGTGAGTACACCCACACATACAAACACACTCCCAATGCTTCAGTTTGAGTAAACAAGAAAAAAAAATTAATAAACACAGTTGAGGTAAAACAGGTAGCCAGTGAAGATTGAGGAACGGGAGGGAAGTGGGAAGTGGTGGCGGCCGCTGCCGCCACCATTTTTAAATCTATTCTACTGCATCTAAGGTATCACTTGCTATTCTCCTTGCTGTTATTTTCCGTGCTGTTATTCTCCTTGCTGTTATTCTCCTCGCTGTTATTCTCCTCGCTGTTATTCTCCTCGCTGTTATTCTCCTCGCTGTTATTCTCCTCGCTGTTATTCTCCTCGCTGTTATTCTCCTCGCTGTTATTCTCCTCGCTGTTATTCTCCTCGCTGTTATTCTCCTCGCTGTTATTCTCCTCGCTGTTATTCTCCTTGCTGTTATTCTCCTTGCTGTTATTCTCCTTGTTGTTATTCTCCTTGCTGTTATACTTCTCGCTGTTATTCTCCTTGCTGTTATTCTCCTTGCTGTTATTCTCCTTGCTGTTATTCTCCTTGCTGTTATTCTCCTTGCTGTTATTCTCCTTGTTCTTGTGATTATATGGCGATTACTTTATGGTAATAGGTTCACTGTTTAGTTTTTAAACATATTTAGATAATTATTTCACGTTCTGTTCCAAATACAATAATATTTCTATAGTGAGTAAAAAACTGCAAGAAATCTTCCAGCTGTACTTTTAGAGATGTTGCTTAAAGATTTGCAGTATTTTAAGCAACAGCTGTTGCAGTTTGGAGTAGCAGTCGGCATAATTAACAGCCTGAGAATTAGAGGGAGGCACTAGAATAAGTAACAATAGGCAAGAGTTAGAAATAGAAATTAAATTGAATTTACAAGTGATCAGTCAGACTAACCTAAAGAAGAAATAGGGTTTCGGGAGAGGGTTGAGGTAACTTACAAGACTTACAAGAATGGCAGTAGGCCTACCTTTCAAAAATTACAAGGTTACCTCCCATATTCCCTACTACCTATCAGTCAGATTCTCATAGCGTATTAATTACTGTTAGCGACAATAAGTGTAATGACTTTGACCCCCGAAATCCTCTCCAGGTATATGTCTGTGTGAATCATTGAGTGGAAGTCCTGTCAGCGTTGATCAGTAGGTCTACCGTACAGGAATTTCAGTGTTAACTTCCCTCCTCCCTACCTACCTCTCAGTTAAATTCTCATAACCTATTATATACTGTTAGCGACAATGAGAAGTTTAATGACTTTTGATATTTGAGTAATTTTTTTTAAATATGTACGTATGTCTACGTGTGAATCATTGAGTGGAAGAACTCTGTTTCGAACATTAGTCCTAATCTTCTACTTCCTATTCTTTTGCTCTAACAAGATTATTATTTAATGAGGAGGAATCACTCTTCGCTCCATTTCTCGCAGTCGTCTTGTTGCTGAAGATTCTCTTGATCCGTGGAAATAAATTTCCCTTTGTCAAAATTAAATGATTTAGATGTAAATCACTGCTTCCAAACCAAACTAAAATTTTCCTTTATAAGACAACATTTGATATAGATTTTTACCAAAAAACTTTAAACTGGACCATAATGAGGCAGTTGAAATACGATCGCAGTAACTTTGGCTTTATCAAAACCGCACACCTTGATAATAGTTATGAATGACTTTAAGAAGCTTTACCTTCTCCAGAAGGAATGTTAAGAAAGCTCTCCTCTCGTCTGCTACATTAGAAACATACTAAGCAATAGAGACTGCTATGTATACCAGACACCTGCACACGCACATAAACACACATGCACACGCACATACACCCACATGCACACGCACATACAGTTTTTATAATTGATTATAAGTCCGTTTTTTTATTATAAAACCTAATTAGAAGAAGGCCTTAGATTAATTTGCATAAAATATCAAAATGTAAATTATTGCACAATTATGCTGAGTCACGGTAAAAAAAGAAACGTGTCAACGCAGTAGGTTCAAACTAATGAACTTCAACAAGAGAGACGAACGTGAATGTACCAGACCATATAACCAGGCGTTAGTCTAAAGTAAAACTTCATATATATAATTGTTTTTATGTATATATCACCCTTCTTTATTCTCTCTCTCTCCCTTCCTTCCTTTCTTCCTTCATCCCTCCCTCCATAGGTATTTTCTCCCTACTTCACTCTCTCACATCTCCCTTACTCTCTTATTCTCCCTTCGTCCATGTCTCAGTTAGAGAAAACAACAGAGAAGTAATTAATAAACACAATTGGTATGCAACAGGTAGCCAGTCACGTTTGGGGGGGGGTTGAGTGGGGGGATCCCCCTACCCTCCCAAGCGGATGCTGTAATCGCCATTTTTAAATATCTTCTTCTGAATCTAAATTATCACTTTTGGTTGTTATTCTCCTTGTTCTTGTGATTATTTGGAGATTAGTTTATGCTAATTTAGTTTTTAAATATATTTAGCGAGTTAACTCACGTTATTTTCATATAGGAATTTTACTATAGTGTGTAAGAAGTAACAAGGCATCAGTCAGATGTATTTTTAAAGATGTTGCTTAAAGATCTGTAGTACTTTAAGCATGTGACAGAGGCAGCAGCATCAGCTGTTGCAAGCTGTAGTAGCTGAGAGTCGGAATAACTAACAGTTCTACAGAGGGAGGCACTAGATCTCTTTATCTATATCTATCTCTGTCTACTTCAGTCTATCTTTGTCTCTCCATCTCTCTATCTCTGCATCTCTCTCTCTCTCTCTTTGCACACTATCTTTATCTTTTAACACCTTTGCATCCTGTGTCACTCGAATCCTGTCCTACTTCTCCCTACCATTGCATCACTTCTCCCTCTTGTAATACCCTTATTCTACCCTCTTATCATATCTGTTCTTTCATTACACCCTCTTGCATGCCAGGTCCTCTTACTATCTCACATTCTTTTCCTATTTTCTCCCCACTGATCTCTTCTACTACCACTAACATGGATTTCTATCTCCCCTAGTTCATATCCCCTCCCCTTAACCTACCGTTTTCTTCTCTCGCTTTCTCTCTCATATTCACTCTACTCTTCACCTCACAATATAATCTGCACTTTTCTTCTGGACAAGTTTCCTCTTCTTATTACCACGGGGCAGCAACACAGGGGCAGCACCACGGGGGCACCATCTTCGTAATGCACTGCAACACAGTGTGCTTTAGTTTCATATGTCGTCTTCATCTTTAATAAGTCATGGTGTCGTGGCTGCAAGAGTTCGCAATTTACCCGCTAACGGGAATTTTGAACTAGATGTTTCGCTCCAGGTACGACTAAAACGTTGTCTAGTGTCTATTTTTTATTTTAAACAGAGTAAAGGTTAATGCCGTATCAGCTCATCTTCGTAAATGAACATTTGTTTTATACTGTAATCAAAAGCTGTTAAGAAGGCAGCGTTGCAACTATGCCACAACGTTGTTTTTCCAACGTATGGATTATACAACGTCTTTTCCGTGTTTACCTGTCTACTTTTGTACTTTTTGTACAGTATTTGTTGCGTTCTCTTAGAGTTGGTTAATCTTGGTTAATTTGCAATGATTTAACATAACCTGACTTAAAACCTAACCTTACCCAACTAAACCTAGCCGAAGCCAACCAAACCAAATAATCGTAAACTAACAACCTAATGTAATCTATTCAAACCTATCATAACGAACCCTAACGTAGTCAAATCTAAGGAAATTAACCCTAACGAAACCATGTGTAACCTGACCTAGTCTAGACAAATTAAACGCAAGGTGACCTAACCTGAAATAAAGTACAAAGATATGTTGGCTGAGATAAATACAGTTTTAGATTGACGTTTGACTTAGGATACAATGCAATGACCATAGAAATTTAAGGTATTCGGTGCACACACACAAACACACATTCACCCCCCCCCCACAAACACATCACATACCAGACACACCAGACACATCACATACCAGACACACCACACACCAGACACATCACATACCAGACACATCCCATACCAGACACACCACACAGCACCAAGGTTAGCATTACGGTACGGTACAGTATTTTGTTCGGTTTTCCTATCAGAAATACCGTCCACTAAATACGTACCGTATCTCGTTTTATTTACTAACTACACCATACAGTACGATAAAAACATCGCACGGTAATTTCGTACCTTTTCCGTACTTTTAACGAAGCGTATTGTCAAAAAACTGAGCCAAAGAAGTAATTATGCCTCCTAAACAGCTTGAGAATTCAATTAAAAATTGCTATTAATTCTAACAGTGGTAGGAATGACCTTTTTTTTACTGTTAATGAACCTTTCTAACAGTAACTATAATACCAGTTATTCTATACAAGAATATCACACACACACATACACACACACACACACACCACACACACACACACACACACACATATTGCACAAATTTAATTACGATATGATTCTTGAATTTAGTTCATAATTTCATCACAGAAAAATAAAAACAAAATTATATCAACGTTCTAGTGTAATGAAGACTATAAAATATATAAATTATACTGAATAATTCTCTATTTGCTTTCTGCTTATGTGAAAAAAAAACGTAGCAGAATATTTATGGTGTAAATAATGAAACACAGTTACCCAATGTGTTGAATAATTTTGATTAATTAGACTATAAATTTATGTCGAAAATTTGATATACATAAAGGGAAAAATACAGCATTAACCATTCTATCTGTGACATGGATTACACTGTTCTTTTAGGATTAACTCAATAACTGAAAAACGAAATTTATTTTAATTATTTTCTCTTCATTTGAAAGCATATTTCAAAATATCTAATTAGCAAATTGAAGCTCTATATTTTAAAAAAAAATATGTAACTGGCATATGTATAGCATCTCATTAACAAATGCATCAATGATATCATCTTTAATTCCAAGTCTAAGTTCATCTACGACATATATTAAACTAGAAATTCTGAGTTCTACCCTTAATCACGTTAGGTAAAAAGGCACAAGTGCAACTAATGTGACATTTTATTATGGCAACGCTTCTTGACTAAAAGTGCAAGTAGAACCTCAGTCCTTATGTCCTGGTAAGTATATCTGTGCCACCACTTAGATATATCCTCATATCTGTCAACACGGGGAGTGTTGTTGATATGTTCTAGGGTCTGCACACTTTGCAACATTACATAAGATGACCGGCGTCGGCAATGGTTAAGCATTCTGCTTTAATGTCCATCTCATTTAATTCGTGTGAATTTGTTCACCAGTTTCCGAACTACATGCAGCAAGTGGCTTGTTTATATTGGTCACAATAAGTAAACAAAGGTGCGGTGTGGTTCACACCGACCAGACACAACATCATCAGCTGCTGTTGTAACATGACTTAATGTTTATTTTTTTTCCATTTTCACGACAGTAAGAGCAAACTCTTCATCTGGTGATGTCTCCTCTTTAATGATCTCAACGTCGCCACCATCGATCGTCACCTGCATCAACTGCCATCACTTCTGCATACTGCTGTATTATTTTACCAACTCCGACATCGTTCTAACCATTATCCATGGTTAAAGCATATATATATGTGTCTCTTGAATTGCAATTTTTTGCAAGCAGTCGAGAAGAGTATTGCGTATCTCGGCACCTGTGACTTTCTGTCATTTCTTTCACAGCAGAAAAAATATTTTTCAAGTTGCTATCTATCACAGTATGAATATTTATCCCGATGAATTATTGTCCAGCCGATAAATTAGACACATGTGCAACACTTGGGTATCTTTAATGAGGAAACATTTCGCCACACAGTCGTAGGTGGTATCACATTTGACAAATCCAAATGTGGAAGTAGGTTATGTCTAAAGGATTTGTCAAATGTGATACCACATACGACTGCTGCCCCTCTCCTGCCTACAGTATATAAGCCACCTCTTCGCACATATGCTGTATTCTTTTCAAGACTGATGGACTGATTACATCGACTCAAGGCTGAGGGACTGATGACCTCAAACTCCTCCTGTTCTCCACCATTCTCCTTTGTATGGACTGATGAAGCCACTGTGTGGCGAGACGTTTCCTCATTAAAGATACCCAAGTGTTGCACAAGTGTCTAATTTTTCAACTTGTCAGTTCTCTGAACCATTTATCTACAGTCTTGATGCTCACCATACGACCATGAAACTAAGATCACAATGCAGATATTTTTTTTGTTAGCAGCTTGTAAAATTAGTGAACGGGCAGCTTACTGATTCAGAGTAATTTCAAGGTTAGACAAAATAACTCATTATCTTAGAGATGGAACATTTTTCAAACACATACAGTGGTAAATGATTCACAGTAACTTCCTCTTATGCAAGTTGCTGAATATATTCCTCACCGATGTCACCGATGGCATGATGAAGTCGAGGAATCTTTGCAGAGTTAAAGATACCAAAAAAGACTGATATCCACTGACTCTTATCCAAGTAACGTATTCTGCTAAGTGCCTTCTACAGCTTCTTGGTATTTCCCAGTGTGCTCTCGTTAAGATGGTCATTCAATGGCTTACAATTAATATCTGAACCAGACTTTCGTGCAAACAAATGTTCACAAAGTTGGCATTTAGCAGTATTCTTGGTGAAAGTGAAAAAATTGCAACTTTCAAATTCACGCTGCAGCCAATTTGTATCAGACGCCACACCTGCAGATCAATATCTGCAGCTCATATATTGTGTATTACACCACTGTGGGCAACCGGTCTGTAGCCGGGAGAAATAAACATTGAATATTGTATTAACAGTGATGCCAGATCACAAGAGGATAATGTGGCATCAGAGTTTATTAACATTTTACCGAATTTCATTAGATGATTATGCTTTCTGGGAAGAGAAAATAAAAATATTATATGCCTTTGAAACCTTAGTCAATTAATGCTTCTTCATGATTGACTATTGACATGGGAATTAGTTAATAACATATGAAATCTTATATATGATTAAATCCAGAACGAATGCCACCTTCCACCGGCGTCTATGGGATAGGTGAGTAACAATAGTGGTGTTGATCCCACAGCCTACCATAACTGGGTTCAACTCTCCATGAACCAGTCACGTCAGTAATGAAGTCCAAGCTGCGTAAGGATGTTTATTCTTGGCTTCAGAGTAATTTAAGAGGGTGATTTCCTTTCCAGCAGCCATTTCTTTTCCATCCCAATGCTTAGTAATGGGGATATAAACAGATCTCACCAGACGCTTAGAAATTTCACAAGTTATTGAAATCTGATGGCGATTTACACTATGTGGTCAAGACTGACGCCGCGGTAAAGTACTGCATGTTTTGTTTTTTTGTACCTGAAAAGTACCGTGCCGTACCTTAAGGAAAATATCCTACCGTACTTTTAAGCAAAAAAATCAATCGTACCGTACCACTGCATTCTGCCAGCCTCGCCCACCAGATACACACAGTAATTAAATACAGCCAGATCTCTCAACTTAATTAATGTAAACAGTAATATTGATTAGAAGGAAGCGAAATAAAGAATAATAATTCTTTTTTTTTTTTGCTGAGCAGACTAGAATACTCAGCCCTCACTGTTCTGACTAGTGCTTTCAAGTAGGATGAGGAGGGTAAAGGGCTTTTGATTCATGATATTGAAGTTACATTTTTTCCTCTGATCAAATCTAATTTCCTTCCATTCCTCATGCACTGTGACCCTTAGAGAATAACCTCTTCCCATGAATATAATAATAATAATAATAATAATAATAATAAAAGCTTTAGAAGTAAATGTGATAATCAAATTGTTTTTTCTGTATAGGGACAAACGAAATTTGATTGCCACATTACCTTCAACAGCTTTTCATATATGTTTACAGTATTTAAGTCTTAAATCTGAATTTGAATTTATACGACAGTCTCTTCTTAAATTGTTTAAAAAAATCATAATTTCATACGTAGGTTAACAGCTGCATTAGTTAACACATCCTCCAGAATAAAAAAAATACTGATAACACAGACGTTAATTCTCAATAACTTACATTAACAAAAGTAACATTTTTAGAAAAATAAAAATTAGGCTAAACAGCTATTACAAGAATTTGATCTCTAAGTTCAAAGATGTTATACAGTCCTCTGTAATCTACAAATACAGTTGTCATAGCTTTACCAATATTAATAACTTAACAGCTAAGATTCATATGAAGGTCTGCATCTTAAAACACTTGGGCAGATCTGTTAAAAAAAAAATTGGAAGCTAAGTAAACATCCATTAAGTGCCATACGCCAACATAGTGAAGCCACGGACCACACAGTCCACATGAAATCATTTAATGTTTTGACCAGTCGATCATAATCTTTGATATGTTGTACCAATGTATTCATGTTCATGTTTGTGTTTTCTGTCAATGTATTCTGTATATTAATAAAGCACTCATATAATATATATAGGGGGTGGTAGGAGAATAAAATATTCAAACAGCTCATTCTGAACCTAACGAAAAAATATATTTCATTGTTTGATTATTATTAAATTATTGTAAACTTATCTAAAATATATTTAACTGACACAGAGTATTTCCTGAATGTTCTGGAAGGTTCTGCGACACCGGTTGACAAATTAGGGATTTTTTTCCTCTTTTTCATTAGTTAGAAAGTTTTAAATGAAGGTATGTAATGACCCTCTATTGTAATGTAACTTTTTACGTCACATGACCTGTTCTTGGCGTTCAGAAGCTTAGGCCTGGCAATTAAATATCTTCTAGTATTTTCCTCATGCCATCTGTAAACTGAGGCCTAACCCTCAAGAACCCATAAGGGGTGAGGTGTGGGAGGGACCGGTGTGTGGTTGGCATCCATCCCGCTTGCCTCTCCCAGTGAGACTGGCGGGTGCCTCCACACTATCACTTGCACAGCTTCTGATGACACACTGAGAAGTGTGAAAGTACTTGAGCAAAAGATTTCCACCCTCCATGGCTTGTCTTGCACACACACACACACAAAATATATATATATATATATATATATATATATATATATATATATATATATATATATATATATATATATATATATACCTATATACACATACATATATTTCTGGGTAGAATGCTATGAGCTTAAACTATTATTACAAATGATTATCTTCATCTTAAATACCTCTTTATCAGATATAAAAGATTTGCCAAGCTCATCAGTTGACATGTAACAAATACACATTACGTATTTTCTCTATGGGTCGCTGCACTATGGCGCTGTAAAAGAAAATTATCTACTTTGTAAATTGTATTTCGACGAGTCACTCAAACTTTCCATTAAAAAAGAAATATTAGGTGCTTTTTAACTCTTCTGAGTGCTTGTTAGACATCCTGAGTCTGAAAAACCAGGCTCTGTTTGTCCTCCCATCCACTTGCAGTATGAAATAGTATTATATCAGTATGTTAGGTCAGCTGAAGACATTCAGGCTTGCGAGGTCAATACCTTCATGGAGACAGACATGAGTGTTGGGGTGTCTGTATTTTTCAACCTTCATGTGATTTCTTTATCAGCAGATGAGGCTCATTGACCCTTCGAGGCGCTTTCGTTGATACACTTGTGTTGTGTGTGAAAAGGAGCAGCGAAATGAAAATTTTTAACATAATGAGTGTGTGTGACAATGCAAACGGCCCGGTAAGAGGTCGTCAGCAATAGGCAATGCTCGACATAAGAAGCACTCATGGCAAGGAGATGAATCCTTCTACTGGGACGATGCTCCTCACATGTTGTTCATATAATATACTCCACGTAAAATTATTTTATTACATTTGTATTTCCTTGTTAAACCTCTTGTGCGAGATTGAAAAAGTTGACGACCTCGGATCCTTAACCCCGAAGGATTCTTAACTCCGAATAATTGAAGTAATGTGGCTCTTGGTGTCCATCTGATTCATGGGATCAGCTTTGTCATCAACAACTACAACTACAACGTTTTGTATCAACGCTAGCAGAACAGAAAAAGCAGAGGCAAGAAGACTTGCTCAAGTGCCTTAACTCGACTAAGTATCGATCCAGTTATCTTTCTCTTTGGAGAAATAGCTGTAACGTTCACGTTGTTTCCTTCACCAAACTTACGGTCTCGTAATCCAGAAGTAATTTTGGCTTTCTTTAATAATCTTAAGCTTGTTGAATGTGTTGCTTAATAAAAAATGTAGGAAGTGCTGCCTATATGGTACCTGAAAAGCCTTTCTGATCCGATTAAATGCTTTCATTTTCGTCTTGTATCCTTGGGTAGAGAATCACCAGAATAAGAAAAAGTATGAATAAGTAAACGGGTATGATAATCAATCCACCCATCTACTAACTACGAAGAGAAAATTTATATATAAAGTCAATTAGCAAGAACTCATTTAAATTTAAGTCCTTTCTCAAATTTTCTCTTATACGTTTAAAGATATTATTTTTCATTAATGTTAATGTAAAAATAATTAATTTTGTACGGAAAGAACCTTAGAAAACTTACCTAACCTTATTATAACAAGCGCAATTTAATTTAACCAAATCTAACTAAATATATTTTATACAACTTTACAATAATTTAATAATAAACAAACACGATGAAATATATTTTTTTCGTTAGGTTCAGAATGATTTTTGAGAAATTATTGCGAACACAAACTTTCACTTGCCTTATTCGGCAAGAAGAGCGTTGATATTTAAGCATATATCGCAAGTTTTACCTATTTGGCAAGACATTATATATATATATATATATATATATATATATATATATATATATATATATATATATATATATATATATATATATGCAGGTGTATGGAATAGGAGGAAGGTTACTGAAAGCAGTGAAGAGTTTTATGAGGATAGTGAGGCTCAGGTTAGAGTGTGTAGGAGGGAAGGGGACTATTTCCCAGTAAAAGTGGGCCTTAGACAAGGATGTGTGATGTCACCGTGGTTGTTCAATATATTTATAGATGGGGTTGTAAGAGAAGTGAATGCGAGGGTCTTGGCAAGAGGTGTTGGGCTAAAAGATAAAGAAGCAAATACAAAGTGGGAGTTGTCACAGTTGCTTTTTGCTGATGACACTGTGCTTTTGGGAGATTCTGAAGAGAAGCTGCAGAGGTTGGTGGATGAATTTGGTAGGGTGTGTAAAAGAAGAAAATTGAAAGTGAATATAGGAAAGAGTAAGGTGATGAGGATAACAAAAAGAATAGGTGACGAAAGATTGGATATCAGATTGGAGGGAGAGAGTATGGAGGAGGTGAATGTATTCAGATATTTGGGAGTGGACATGTCGGCGGATGGGTCTATGAAGGATGAGGTGAATCATAGAATTGATGAGGGGAAAAGGGTGAGTGGAGCACTTCGGAGTCTGTGGAGACAAAGAACCTTGTCCATGGAAGTAAAGAGGGAATGTATGAGAGTATAGTTATACCAACGCTCTTATATGGGTGTGAAGCATGGGTGATGAATGTTGCAACGAGGAGAAGGCTGGAGGCAGTGAAGATGTCATGTCTGAGGTCAATGTGTGGTGTGAATATAATGCAGAGAATTCGGAGTTTGGAAATTAGGAGGAGGTGCGGGATTACCAAAACGATTGTTCAGAGAGCTGAGGAGGGGTTGTTGAGGTGGTTTGGACATGTAGAGAGAATGGAACGAGACAGAGTGACTTCGAGAGTGTATAAATCTGTAGTGGAGGGAAGGCGGGGTAGGGGTCGGCCTAGGAAAGGTTGGAGGGAGGGGTAAAGGAAGTTTTGTGTGCGAGGGGCTTGGACTTCCAGCAAGCATGTGTGAGCGTATTTGATAGGAGTGAATGGAGGCATATGGTTTTAATACTTGACGTGCTGTTGGAGTGTGAGCAAAGTAACATTTATGAAGGGATTCAGGGAAACCGGCAGGCCGGACTTGAGTTCTGGAGATGGGAAGTACAGTGCCGGCACTCTGAAGGAGGGGTGTTAATGTTGCAGTTTTATAACTGTAGTGTAAAGCACCCTTCTGGCAAGACAGTGATGGAGTGAATGATGATGAAAGTTTTTCTTTTCGCCACCCTGCCTTGGTGGGAATCGGCCAATGTTAATAAAAAAAATAAAAAAAAAAATATATATATATATATATATATATATATATATATATATATATATATATATATATATATATATATATATATATATATATATATATATATATATATATATATGCAAAAAATCACAGTAATCAGGTGATATCAGAATATGCAAGACAACCACTATGAAAAATAGAGGAATTCCAAGCGCTTTCGTGACTACTCACATTATCAAGGAACTATAAAAGGAAACATGACAAGAGGACTTATATAAGGGCAAGACTACACCTCACAGTCACATCACACTAACAAAGACTACACCTCACAGTAGCGTAACATCGCACGACTCTGAAGAGGAAAACAAGAAAGGACCTGAAACTCTTCCCAAGAATTAAGATTAGTCCAATTTATAAGAAACATAAGAAACATAAGAAAGGAGGAGCACTGCAGCAGGCCTGTTTACCCATACTAGGCAGGTCCTTCACAATCCGTCCCACTAACAGAATATTTGCTCAACCAAATTTTCAATGCTACCCAAGAAATAAGCTTTGACAATTCTACCCACTCATGCGCGAGTCCCACTCAAATCCAACCCCTCTCACTCATGAATTTATCCAACCTAAATTTGAAACTACCCAAGGTCCTAGCTTCAATAACCCTACTAGGCAGACTGTTCCACTCATCAACTACCCTATTTCCAAACCAATACTTTCCTATATCCTTTCTAAATCTAAACTTATCTAACTTGAATCCATTATTGCGGGTTCTCTTGGAGAGATATCCTCAAGACCTTATTTATATCCCCTTGTTAATACCCATTTTCCACTTGTATACCTCGATCATGTCTCCCTCATTCTACGTCTTACAAGTGAATGTAATTTTAGGGTCTTCAATCTTTCTTCGTAAGGAAGATTTCTAATGCTATGTATTAATTTAGTCATTCTACGCTGAATGTTTTCTAACGAATTTATGTCCATTCTGTAATATGGACACCAAAACTGAGCTGCGTAATCTAGATGAGGCCTTACTAATGATGTATAAAGCTGTAATATAACCTCTGGACTTCTGTTGCTAACACTTCTTGATATAAATCCCAGTAATCTATTTGCCTTATTACGTACGCTTAGGCATTGCTGTCTTGGTTTAAGGTTGCTGCTTACCATCACCCCCAAGTCCTTCTCGCAATCTGTATGGCTAAGTTCTACGTTATTTAACTTATAAGTGCTTGGGTTATGGACACTCCCGAGCTTCAGAACCTTGCATTTATCTACATTGAACTGCATCTGCCACTTTTCTGACCAGGAATTGAGTTTGTCTAAATCCTCCTGAAGTTCCGTGACATCTACGTCTGAATCGATTATCCTACCTATCTTCGTGTCATCAGCGAATTTGCTCATATCACTAGTAATTCCCTCGTCAAGGTCATTTATATATATTATAAACAACAACGGGCCTAAAACCGATCCCTGTGGAACGCCACTTGTTACAGATCCCCACTCAGATTTAACCCCATTAATGCACACCTCTGCTTCCTATTGGTGAGCCATGACTCGATCCATGAAAACACTTTTCCTCCAATGCCGTGAGCAGCCACTTTCTTTAACAGTCTCTGATGTGGTACTCTATCAAAAGCCTTACTAAAATCCAAATAAACAATATCGAATTCTTTATCATGATCAGCTGCCTCAAAAGCCTTACTGAAAAAAGTTAATAAATTAGTTAGGCAGGAACGGCCCCTGGTGAATCCATGTTGAGTATCATTAATCAAATTATGCCTATCGAGATGGCTTCTTATGTTATCAGCTATAATCGACTCTAATAATTTGCCTACAATTGAAGTTAGACTTATTGGGCGGTAATTTGATGGTAACGACTTGTCCCCTGCTTTAAAAATAGGAATTACATTAGCCATCTTCCACGTATCAGACACTACACCTGTTTGAAGAGATAGGTTAAAAATGTTAGTTAAGGGTTCACAGAGTTCAATTTTGCATTCCTTAAGAACCCTTGAAAAAGCTCATCAGGGCCTGGCGATTTATTTTGCTTCAAACGGTCTATCTGTTTGATAACCATTTCGCTAGTGACTGTGATACTACATAATTTATCTTCTTCAGGCCCACTAAAATACCTAATTCTTGGGATATTATTAGTGTCTTCCTGAGTGAAAACCGAGAGAAAATAATTATTAAAAATAGAGCACATTTCATTCTCTTTGTCAGTAAGATACCCATAATTATTTTTAAGGGGACCTATCTTATCTCTAACTTTTGTTCTATACACCTGGAAAAAACTTTTTGGGTTAGTTTTCGAATCCCTAGCAACTTTAATTTCGTAGTCCCGCTTAGCTTTTCTTATCCCCTTTTTAACGTCCCTCTTAATGTCAATATACTGATTCGTAAGATGACCCTCACCTCTTTTGATACGCCTATAAATTCCTTTCTTCTGCCCTAAAAGATATTTGAGCCTATTATATATGTATATATAGACAAAATACATTGACAAAAATACAATAGGGAGTAACAAAAAATAGATAACAACTCAGAGCTACATCTCGAATACTTCGTTCAGCTCCCCGGCGGTGGGCCGAGTGCTCAGAATGCTGCAGGCATTTCCCCTCTGGACCGCAACACTGAGTCTCTGAAAGAGGAAGCTGGCCGCCTTGTGGTCCTTGGTTTCTATGATGAGTTTTTCACCCAGCTCTTTGAGGAACTTTAAAGCACACTTGCCCCATGCTCCAAGGGTCTCTGACCCTAGTGGGATGAAGTTATAGCAAGGGGAAAGGCCTTCATATTTGCGGGTCTTCTGGGTCTCCCTGTGGCTGGCAGCTCCACCCCCTTCAGCTACGGAGTATGGGAAGGAGGTGTCTGCCAATGTGGCAGCACTGGTGTAGTCCCAGGCAATCTGCTTTCCATCCTTCCAGGGTATCATAGTGGCTCCATCAGGACGCTTTTGACTTCCGTCAGACCTCTGCACTTGGGTTCCTTGGGCTGGGCAACGGGCTGTGGAGAGGCTTCTCTTTATGATGTCGTTGACTTCCTCATGTCTAGCATACATGAAGTCCGAATTGATCAGCCGTCGCCCTGCCGCAAATACACCTATGTTCGGTAAGGATGGGGGCGGCTAGGGAAGAGCAACACCAATCCGAATGGCCTGTGGGTCGAGTCGAGTGCTCAGGGAGGAATTGGGAGCAGCTAGAAGGAAATCTCATGGTGGTGCCTTCACCGCTAGGAGACGAGCTATAATATATATATATATATATATATATATATATATATATATATATATATATGTGCTGATTAGGTAAAACTTGCATTTTGGCTTAAATAGAACGCTCACCTGCATAAAGACAAGTGAAAATTTGTGTATGCAATAATTTCGCCAAAATCATTCTGAACAAACGAAAAATATATTTCATTGTGTTTGTTATTATTAAATTAATGTTAACGTATCTAAAATATATTTAGTTGGGTTAGCTAATAATTGCGCTTGTTGTAATAAGGTTAGGTAGGTTTTCAAAGTTTTCTTAGTAAAAATTATAAATTTTAAATTAACATCAATGAAAAATATATTTTTAAACGTATAAGAATTTTTTAGAAATGACTTAATTTAGATGAGTTCTTACACTGACCAGTTTTACCAATCGGCACGACATATATATATATATATATATATATATATATATATATATATATATATATATATAAATATATATATATATATATATATATATATACATGTCGTCCGATTAGGTAAAACTGGTCAATTAGCAAGAACTCATCTAAAATTTAAGTCCTTTCTAAAATTTTCTTATAGTTTAAAGATAATTTTTTTCATTTATGTTAATGTAAGAATTTATAATTTTGTACCAAGAGAAACTTTGAAAACCTACCTAACTTATTACAACAAGCGCAATTAATTTAGCCTAACCCAACTAAATATATTTTAGATACGTTAACATTAATCTAATAATAAACAAACACAATGAAATATATTTTTTTCGTTATGTTCAGAATGATTTTGGCGAAATTATTGCATACACAAATTTTCACTTGTCTTATATGGCAAGGTGAGCGTTGCTATTTAAGCCAAAATCGCAAGTTTTACCTAATCGGCACGACATATATATATATATATATATATATATATATATATATATATATATATATATATATATATATATATATATATATATATATATATATATATATATATATGCAAGACAACCACTATGAAAAATAGAGGAATTCCAAGCGATTTCGTGACTACTCACATTATCAAGGAACTATAAAAGGAAACATGACAAGAGGACTTATATAAGGGGCAAGACTACACCTCACAGTCACATCACACTAACAAAGACTACACCTCACAGTAGCGTAACATCGCACGACTTTCTGAAGAGGAAAATAAGAAAGGACCTGAAACTCTTCCCAAGAATTAAGATTAGTCCAATTTATCATTAAATTTTCCCAATTTTATTAATTATAAAGAATCTAATTTATATAAACCAAAAGAAATATTCATATTATTCAAAACTGCTTTTAATGAAACATGATTCTATTATATTCTCTCAACCATGGACTGTTGATACACCTTTCAGCATTTGAAAATCAATTGATGGTTAAAATCTCTCACATGAATAAATAGAGCATTAGAATCTTGTCCAGTTCTAATGCTATATTTATGTTGTTTAATCTTAGTTCAAGACTTTACCAGTTTGACCATAATAAACTTTATCGCATATTTTACAGGGAATCTTATAGACACATCCGTCAGCATTTTGGGGGGAATTTTTTATCAAAAGTCTTTTTACTGTATCAAGATTTTTAAATACAACTTTGATATTAAAATTCTTAAGAAAGGAAGGCATATCAACCAAGTTTTCATGGTAAGGGAGAACCAACATATTTTTGGTTGAATAAGGTTGGTTGTCCCTTTTGGGATTGTAAAAAGTATTCCTAGTTATTTTAAAAGATTTATCAATTATGTTTCTAATTATTATGGTCAAACTGGTAAAAGTCTTGAACTAAGATTAAAACAACATAAATATAGCATTAGAACTGGACAAGATTCTAATGCTCTATTTATTCATGTGAGAGATTTTAACCATCCAATTGATTTTCAAAATGCTGAGAAGGTTGTATCAAGCAAGTCCATGGTTGAGAGGAATATAATAGAATCATGTTTCATTAAAAGCAGTTTTGAAAATAATATGAATATTTCTTTTGGTTTATATAAATTGGATTCTTTTATAATTAATAAAATTTGGGAAGAATTGGGAGGATGGAAAGGATGGAAAGCAGATTGCCTGGGACTACACCAGTGCTGCCACATTGGCAGACACCTCCTTCCCATACTCCGTAGCTGAAGGGGGTGGAGCTGCCAGCCACAGGGAGACCCAGAAGACCCGCAAATATGAAGGCCTTTCCCCTTGCTATAACTTCATCCCACTAGGGTCAGAGACCCTTGGAGCATGGGGCAAGTGTGCTTTAAAGTTCCTCAAAGAGCTGGGTGAAAAACTCATCATAGAAACCAAGGACCACAAGGCGGCCAGCTTCCTCTTTCAGAGACTCAGTGTTGCGGTCCAGAGGGGAAATGCCTGCAGCATTCTGAGCACTCGGCCCACCGCCGGGGAGCTGAACGAAGTATTCGAGATGTAGCTCTGAGTTGTTATCTATTTTTGTTACTCCTATTGTTTTTTTGTCAATGTATTTTGTCTATATATACATATATAATAGGCTCAAATATCTTTTAGGGCAGAAGAAAGGAATTTATAGGCGTATCAAAAGAGGTGAGGGTCATCTTACGAATCAGTATATTGACATTAAGAGGGACGTTAAAAAGGGATAAGAAAAGCTAAGGGACTACGAAATTAAAGTTGCTAGGGATTCGAAAACTAACCCAAAAGTTTTTTCCAGGTGTATAGAACAAAAGTTAGAGATAAGATAGGTCCTTAAAAATAATTATGGGTATCTTACTGACAAAGAGAATGAAATGTGCTCTATTTTTAATAATTATTTTCTCTCGGTTTTCACTCAGGAAGACACTAATAATATCCCAAGAATTAGGTATTTTAGTGGGCCTGAAGAAGATAAATTATGTAGTATCACAGTCACTAGCGAAATGGTTATCAAACAGATAGACCGTTTGAAGCAAAATAATCGCAGGCCCTGATGAGCTTTTTTCAAGGGTTCTTAAGGAATGCAAAATTGAACTCTGTGAACCCTTAACTAACATTTTTAACCTATCTCTTCAAACAGGTGTAGTGTCTGATACGTGGAAGATGGCTAATGTAATTCCTATTTTTAAAGCAGGGGACAAGTCGTTACCATCAAATTACCGCCCAATAAGTCTAACTTCAATTGTAGGCAAATTATTAGAGTCGATTATAGCTGATAACATAAGAAGCCATCTCGATAGGCATAATTTGATTAATGATACTCAACATGGATTCACCAGGGGCCGTTCCTGCCTAACTAATTTATTAACTTTTTTCAGTAAGGCTTTTGAGGCAGCTGATCATGATAAAGAATTCGATATTGTTTATTTGGATTTTAGTAAGGCTTTTGATAGAGTACCACATCAGAGACTGTTAAAGAAGTGGCTGCTCACGGCATTGGAGGAAAAGTGTTTTCATGGATCGAGTCATGGCTCACCAATAGGAAGCAGAGGGTGTGCATTAATGGGGTTAAATCTGAGTGGGGATCTGTAACAAGTGGCGTTCCACAGGGATCGGTTTTAGGCCCGTTGTTGTTTATAATATATATAAATGACCTTGACGAGGGAATTACTAGTGATATGAGCAAATTCGCTGATGACACGAAGATAGGTAGGATAATCGATTCAGACGTAGATGTCACGGAACTTCAGGAGGATTTAGACAAACTCAATTCCTGGTCAGAAAAGTGGCAGATGCAGTTCAATGTAGATAAATGCAAGGTTCTGAAGCTCGGGAGTGTCCATAACCCAAGCACTTATAAGTTAAATAACGTAGAACTTAGCCATACAGATTGCGAGAAGGACTTGGGGTGATGGTAAGCAGCAACCTTAAACCAAGACAGCAATGCCTAAGCGTACGTAATAAGGCAAATAGATTACTGGGATTTATATCAAGAAGTGTTAGCAACAGAAGTCCAGAGGTTATATTACAGCTTTATACATCATTAGTAAGGCCTCATCTAGATTACGCAGCTCAGTTTTGGTGTCCATATTACAGAATGGACATAAATTCGTTAGAAAACATTCAGCGTAGAATGACTAAATTAATACATAGCATTAGAAATCTTCCTTACGAAGAAAGATTGAAGACCCTAAAATTACATTCACTTGTAAGACGTAGAATGAGGGGAGACATGATCGAGGTATACAAGTGGAAAATGGGTATTAACAAAGGGGATATAAATAAGGTCTTGAGGATATCTCTCCAAGAGAGAACCCGCAATAATGGATTCAAGTTAGATAAGTTTAGATTTAGAAAGGATATAGGAAAGTATTGGTTTGGAAATAGGGTAGTTGATGAGTGGAACAGTCTGCCTAGTAGGGTTATTGAAGCTAGGACCTTGGGTAGTTTCAAATTTAGGTTGGATAAATTCATGAGTGAGAGGGGTTGGATTTGAGTGGGACTCGCGCATGAGTGGGTAGAATTGTCAAAGCTTATTTCTTGGGTAGCATTGAAAATTTGGTTGAGCAAATATTCTGTTAGTGGGACGGATTGTGAAGGACCTGCCTAGTATGGGTAAACAGGCCTGCTGCAGTGCTCCTCCTTTCTTATGTTTCTTATGTTTCTTATAAATTGGACTAATCTTAATTCTTGGGAAGAGTTTCAGGTCCTTTCTTGTTTTCCTCTTCACAGAGTCGTTAATTTAAGAATTTATAATTTTGTACTAAGAGAAACTTTGAAAACCTACCTAACCTTATTACAACAAGCGCAATTTAATTTAGCCTAACCCAACTAAATATATTTTAGATACGTTAACATTAATTTAATAATAAACAAACACAATGAAATATATTTTTTTCGTTTGGTTCAGAATGATTTTGGCGAAATTATTGCATACACAAATTTTCACTTGTCTTTTATGGCAAGGTGAGCGTTGCTATTTAAGCCAAAATGGCAAGTTTTACCTAATCGGCATATATATATATATATATATATATATATATATATATATATATATATATATATATATATATATATATATATATAGCTCGTCTCCTAGCGGTGAAGGCACCACACATGAGATTTCCTTCTAGCTGCTCCCAATTCCTCCCTGAGCACTCGACTCGACCCACAGGCCATTCGGATTGGTGTTGCTCTTCCCCTAGCCGCCCCCATCCTTACCGAACATAGGTGTATTTGCGGCAGGGCGACGGCTGATCAATTCGGACTTCATGTATGCTAGACATGAGGAAGTCAACGACATCATAAAGAGAAGCCTCTCCACAGCCCGTTGCCCAGCCCAACGGGAACCCCAAGTGCAGAGGTCTGACGGAAGTCAAAAGCGTCCTGATGGAGCCACTATGATACCCTGGAAGGATGGAAAGCAGATTGCCTGGGACTACACCAGTGCTGCCACATTGGCAGACACCTCCTTCCCATACTCCGTAGCTGAAGGGGGTGGAGCTGCCAGCCACAGGGAGACCCAGAAGACCCGCAAATATGAAGGCCTTTCCCCTTGCTATAACTTCATCCCACTAGGGTCAGAGACCCTTGGAGCATGGGGCAAGTGTGCTCTAAAGTTCCTCAAAGAGCTGGGTGAAAAACTCATCATAGAAACCAAGGACCACAAGGCGGCCAGCTTCCTCTTTCAGAGACTCAGTGTTGCGGTCCAGAGGGGAAATGCCTGCAGCATTCTGAGCACTCGGCCCACCGCCGGGGAGCTGAACGAAGTATTCGAGATGTAGCTCTGAGTTGTTATCTATTTTTTGTTACTCCCTATTGTATTTTTGTCAATGTATTTTGTCTATATATACATATATATATATACATATATATATATATATATATATATATATATATATATATATGTATACATATATATATATATATATATATATATATATATATAGTATACATATATATATATATATATATATATATATATATATATGTATACATATATATATATATATATATATATATATATATATGTATATATATGTATATATATATATAGTATATATATATATATATGTATATATATATATATATATATATATATATATATATATGTATATATATATATATATATATATATATATATAGTATATATATATATATATATATATATATATATATATATATATATATATATATATATATATATATATATATATATATATATATGTATATATATATATGTATATATATATATATATATGTATATATATATATGTATATATATATATATATATGTATATATATATATATATATATATATATATATATATATATATATATATATATATATATATATATAGATGGGCTTCTCAGGTATATATCTGTTATCTAAAACACATTTCAGTGTATATCTCTGCTATATTAACAAACTGGCATATAACAATTTTCTAACAAGTTTATGTACAAACTTCTATGACGCTAGAGTGCGCCTCGAAAAACTTTCACACTGGATATTAAAAATCCCCGTTTTAAATATATTTACGTTAATTGTACCTTTCCTCTTGTTTGAGCCTATCCTCTGACATCAGTTTCAGATACTGCAGCTAATGGCCTTTAAATTATGTATAAAATTACTTCGTCAACGTGTTTTCTTTGAGTTTTGAGAGTAATGAAATCAATTTTAAAATAACTTTTACATTATTAAAATCGGTTTAAAGTTTGGTTCGAAAAGCAGCTCAACTCCATCACCATTTGTTCTCTGAAAGTTAACAAAGCTGGATTATTTGCCTGATGCTTCTTATTTTCTGTGTTCGACTAAAATGAAAAAATGTTTAATTAATCACAATTTTTCCCTCGATAACTGAGGTCAAAACCTTCGATAGTTTGCTTCGAATAATGTGATATTTCACAGACATAATTTTAATAGCTAAACTAAAAAAATATATAACATAAGTAAACTGCATACGATAAGTAAACTGTATACCACGATACGTTTTATACAGTTTACTTTAACATGTTTATTATGCACCCCCATTACCAGCATGTGGGTGGTAGTCAAAGGGTTACAGAGGTACATAATGGGTTCAGGGACTGGACTGAAAGGTGTTGATAGCCGAATAAGTTATAATGGCAATGAACTATTTACATGTTTATATCCGGTCACAATCGTAATGAGTTATTTATGCAGACATTAATTAGGTCACACACAAAGTGGTAATGCTTTATTTACAGTAAGCAAATCAGGGTATTTTTCCAGAATGGTTTGTAATATACCACTGTGCATAAAATACTTTGACATTTCTTGAACATTTCCGAGTTGTCTCTGAATTCGTTAATTTTATCGCATTCCAGTACATAATGACGCAAGGTGAGACAATTGTCAGTCAAGCAAAGTTTACATTTCGTTCGGTTTACATTTGGTGGAGGTGATTAACTTCCCAAAGATACTTGTATCCCAACCTGAGGGTTCATCAGTGCTAATGATTTTTGATCTCTTGTTACAATAAAATGTCACATCTTTATTATGCACCCAATGACCATCCTGTGGGCGGAAGTCAAAGGATTACAGAGGTACATAATGGGTCCAGGGACTGTCCCGATAACTGAACAAGTTACAAAGGTAATAAACTATTTACATGTTTATATCTGGTCACAATTTGACCTAATTAATGTTTGCATAAAAAAATAGTATACAGTACCGAGAAGCTGAGAAAATGGACTCATGTGCAACTCCTTATCATCTTTGTTTGAAGACGTTTCGCCAACCAGTGGCTTCTTCAGTTCAATACAAAGTTAATAAGCGAACACAGTAGAAGATGAGGTAATCGGTCCCTCAACCTAAAAGCCGGTGTGCAGCGTAGGAAGGAAATAGATCCGTATGGCATTAATGTAATGGTACATATATATCACTTTTGTAATGATACTTGTCTGACACAGCACCACCATGGAATTCTGGTAGAAAGGATAACTCCTACAACCTATTTGTCAACGTCTGGTCCATCTCTAGGACATGACTTACTTATACAAGTGTCTCTCCTCGTCCACCTGTGATAATGACTTCAACTAATACACCTTATCAGACTTAGTAATATATACGAGTCCTTCTTCCTGCTTATGCTACAGACTCATCAAGATTAATGTGACTGAATACCTCCTCATCTTCCACTGTCTTCTGCGTATAGATTGATTATAACATCCTCAACTGTCTTCGAATATCATCTCTGTATTGAATTGAAAAAAACAGCCGGTTGTTGAAACTTCTTAAGATAAATATGCCCATACGTGTTGCAGACGTGGCTGATTCCTCGTGTACAGTATTGTAAACTGAATGAAAGCTGTGAGGGGAGGGGGGAAGGAGGGATGAGTTGATGCTGGTGAAGGATTTTTCATCCAAGCATTTGGAGGTACCATCCCTTTCCTTGGATTGAACCCGATTATCTCTCGTTCCCCAGGTATGGTATAATACTTGTTGGTTAACCTCGTCCTCATTTATTAGTTATGATAATGTTAATAAAAATAATAATTGCTCCAAACGCCTCAACGTTATCTTCATAAAGATGTACTGTAAGCAAAGAGAATCCAACTCTATTTTTAAAAACATTTTTAATCCCTCTTAAATGATATTTTGTCTTCTTGCTCTTCACCTGCTATTGTATTATCGTATCCCCACACTAAATGCCTCTTCCTGATGTCTTTCCTCCCTTCTCTACCTCGTTCACCCTTGTTATTCACCTTTATCACTCCTCTAGTATCTCCCTTCCCTTCCTCTCCACTTACCCCACCTCTCTTCCATCCCTGTCTTACCCTTATGCACCACACTCGCCCCACTTCCACCTCCACCTTCCCTTCCCCTCCCCTCCCCCACACAACACTCGGAAAGTGTGGGCAGTTAGCTTCCCCATCTTCCATCACCCTTCCATCCCATCTACACTTTTCCTCCTCCCCTACTTTCTCCCTCGCCCCCACACAATGCTCCAACGTCTGCTTCCTCTCGTCTTCCCACTCCATCAAGAAGCGTTCTTAACTCATGCCTTTTATCCCTTTATCATTTTTTTTATCTCTCTCTTCTCACAGACTCCAAAATCTTTCCTAAAAATATCTGCTTGAGGATGCAAATGCTACCGAGGCCGACCTTTGCTACCTGGCTGGACGCCTCTCTCCTGCTCCTTCAGAACTTCGAATGGTCCTTCGGAGGTACCTGGGGTCCTCTCATCCCTGGTCATCCGCTCCTTCGGAAATGGAGAGAGAGAGAGAGAGAGAGAGAGAGAGAGAGAGAGAGAGAGAGACTACACACGTAGATGAGATGGGATGGATGAGTAGCAAATAACTTTTGTTCTATGGAGAGGTAATCGTTTTAGAAAACTGTACTACTGTTTGCGGTACTTCTAAAGATCCTTGAAATCATAATAGACAAATATATGTGATATATATATATATATATATATATATATATATATATATATATATATATATACATATATATATATATATATATATATATATATATATATATATATATATATAACACTGATCTCTGGCCGACGGAGACTCGAACCTACGAACCTTGTGACAAGGTACGCAGTGCTTTGCCAACCGTACCACACTGGTCCAGCTCACGCCTGCTCTTGCGAATTCCTAGCATTGTAAAAATCTCTAGTTGTGTCGATGCATGCAGGGGATGAGATGAAAAGCTGTAAGCCACCTGCCTGAAAGCTGGCTGCCTTGAATCAACGTCTAGCGTGAGCTGGACGCCAAGGTATTGGTCCAGTGTGGTACGGTCGGCAAAGCACTGCGTACCTTGTCACAAGGTTCGTAGGTTCGAGTCTCCGTCGGCCAGAGATCAGTGTTTGTGAATATTTAGCCTGCTCTTGCGAATTCCTAGCATATATATATATACATATATACACGTGAGTACATGGAAGAGACTGCTAACAGGATACTTGACGCTTTAAGTTAAAGACTCTCTTCTTTCTCACTTCTTCTGTCTCACAGTGCTGAGTGGAAAGACAGAATTATGTAGCATCTTATATTACAAAAATTGCACATTAAAAAACGCGTTTTAGGAGGAATTTTTAACCTAATTTTACTATTATTTCCCTCACCTATAACTCTTTCTTCTACCACCAATAAATATTTCTGCTACCATCTATAACTGTTTCTGGTACCACTACGACCTCCTATAACTTTTACGACTAAACAATTGTTGCATTTAAAGAGTACGTAATCTTTATTCAGAGCATGTTAAACGTTAAGGGTTTGGCGATGGGGCCCCATCATCAAATCAACGACTCGGTTCAGCCAATTATAATGCGAGTTTGACAATGACAAAGGTGACGTGGATACCACTCACAGTGTCATTGGAATTCCTGCATAGAGCTGGTTGTGGAAGGTTGTCCTTGTCTTTTGGCTGCTGTTTTGCCTTGACAACTGTGGCGTGCACTAAATACTACTCTTTCTGTATATAGTGTACATATGTGTAAAGCTCTTTTCTATTTACTTGGTGAAGGAAAAGACAAAAGTCTTATATAATCATAGCTTGGTAAAGGAAATACAAATTCAAAGCATTTTCTACTGTGTTTCTTTGCTCCAAGCTCCCTTTTACACTCAGGTTAACAGGCCATTGGACCTGAGGTTGTAATAACACTATACTACTATTCACTATTATGTGAACCACCTTCGACCATTGCTACTGCCATCAATAATTATTATTACTACTATTTCTGCACCCTGTATCAAAATACAGTTTTATTCAGTATTCTTTATGGACACACAAAACACTTGATTCTAGACACACAAAACACTTGATTCCAGACACTCAAAACACTTGATTCTAGACACACAAACCACTTGATTCTAGACACACAAACCACTTGATTCTAGACACACAAAACACTTGATTCTAGACACACAAAACACTTGATTCTAGACACACAAAACACTTGATTCTAGACACACAAAACACTTGATTCTAGACTCACAAAACACTTGATTCTAGACACACAAAACACTTGATTCTAGACACTCAAAACACTTGATTCTAGACACACAAAACACTTGATTCTAGACACACAAAACACTTGATTCTAGACACTCAAAACACTTGATTCTAGACACTCAAAACACTTGATTCTACACACACAAAACACTTGATTCTAGACACACAAAACACTTGATTCTAGACACACAAAACACTTGATTCTAGACACACAAAACACTTGATTCTACACACACAAAACACTTGATTCTAGACACTCAAAACACTTGATTCTACACACACAAAACACTTGATTCTACACAAAAAAAACACTTGATTCTATATTTACATCTTTTCGCAACAGCTGCCCAGATGCCAATGGCAAGTTATCCGAAGATTTGGAGATACTCTCTTTCCTTGGATCGAATCTCATTGGCTTTCATTTCCCAGGTGCTGTATGACCTACTGGTATAGCGCTCTCCAACGAATGCGATAATGAAACTTTAATACTTGTCTTCTAAATCGTTTTATACCGCCATTTTTCCATAATCGCCGAGCACTATAAATTATTCTCACTTTTTAGACTATAAAATTGTGTCACTCATGAAAATTTCAATCACATACTCGACACTATTTTAACCTATATATATATATATATATATATATATATATATATATATATATATATATATATATATATATATATATATATATATATATATATATACTTAACAATTCGTAAACAGGCGAAATTATTTACAAACATTGTCTCTATGTCCACAGCAGTACTCGAACCTGCAAACTCTGTATTACAGTACTTTACCACGGAGCCATAGCCCGGGGCACTAAGCTTGTTTTCAAAGTTATTTCATCAAATCCTGCCACATGCAGTGAACAACTAAAGAGATTTGAAATGCTTAACAATTCGCATACAGGATAGCTCCGTCTAGGCACTCATACTTATCTGGGGTCTAGCTCAGTGGTAAAGTACTGTGTACTCTGATACAGAGTTTGCAGGTTCGAGTCCTGCTATGGACGTAGAGACAATGTTTGTAAATAATTTCGTCTGTTTGCGAATTGTTAAGCATTTCAAATCTCTCTCGTTATCCACTGCATGTGGCAGGATTTGATGAAATAACTTTCAAAGCAAGCTTAGTGCCCCGGGGTATGGGGAAACATCGTCTAGCTCCGGCTGGACGATGACACTGAGCTTGTTCAGTATGTGTCTTTGAAAGAAATGAAAGTACACTAAGAATGCCATTCATAACGAATGATGGGTCGTTTCTAAACGAGGCACGAGAAGCAATTCTAAAACCCTACTGCAGTGTGTTCTTCCACACGGTCACCTTGTCAAACTTTTCATCAGGAAAGAAGGGCACAGACTGAGTCCATGGAAAGAGATGGGAGGGACGAGATATGGATGAAATTAATTATATTTGATATTTCAGAGGGGATGTATCAGCAAAAGGGTATACGAAGGGTGAGGTAAACCACAGAAATGATCTTGGAAAGTTGCGGGAGTGTCGAGAAATCTTTGGAAAGACACAAGTTGACGGTGAAATGCCGTAAGAGAAATGTGTCAGAAAATATTTGTGGTTTGATTTGCAAATGTGAAACAATATTGCCAAGAGACCGTCTGCAGAGCAAGTTTTTATTCTGACGTCGTTTCTTTCAGTACTAAGGTATATGGTTTTCGATAGTTGCATCGTGAAACCAAGGTAACAGATTAGCTGTTTAGAGAAACGTCCTCAAATGAAAGACAATTAATATTGTGATAAAATGAGAAGTATAATTCAGTGACTGGAAAGGGAGTTAAGATGGTTTGGTCATTTGGAAAGAATGAAGCGTAGGGAGCATCAAAGAAGGGTTGGAAAAACAACGAGTAAGAAGCACTAAGAAGTTGAAGCATAAACATCCAGTAAGAAGCGCAAACATTCTAGATCGGGGTCTAGGAGACTGGTCTTGTAGATTTGATGTATTGCTGGAGTTTGAAAATATTTATTCAAAGGAAAATAGTTGAGTGAGAACAGAATTTTAGAGATGGGAAAACATTGCCTGATTTTGAAGCTCGTAATTGATTCATCTGAAGAAGTTAAGGAGCAAGTAAAAGATATATTTTTTTTATATATCTTATTCTGTTTCTGACTACCGACCTAACCTTTATAGACCACTGTTAATACAAAGAGATATTTACAATAGCGACATTATGGAAGCTAATTCTAATGGAACATATAAATATAATATATATATATATATATATATATATATTTATTTATTTATTTATTTATTCCTTCTTAGAATGAAGATTATAAAGGAGTAATACTTTTAAATACCTTCCAATGTACAAAGTTTGAAATTTGAATCTAAAACTAGGGAGATGTTTCTTGACTTATACGTTCCCTCTATCCTCTTTCCCTTGCCATGCCTGGATTTTGGCAGTATTCAAAGCGAACTGCTCAAAACTTTAACACCTTGCTGGAAATAAATGTAACACTGTTTCTCCATAATTAAATATTTCTGTCATATTCCGCTTGTATGTCTTATATATATTTTAAATGAGTGTTGTTTTTTTAGAGTTGCATGTTTGTGTATATGTGTGTGTGTGTGTGTGTGTGTGTGTACTCACCTATTTGTACTCACCTATTTGTGGTTGCAGGGGTCGAGTCATAGCTCCTGGCCCCGCCTCTTCACTGATTGCTACTAGGTCCTCTCTCTCCCTGCTCCATGAGCTTTATCAAACCTAGTCTTAAAACTATGTATGGTTCCTGCCTCCACTATGTCGCTTTCCAAGCTATTCCACTTCCTGACAACTCTATGACTGAAGAAATACTTCCTAACATCCCTTTGACTCATAGGAGTCTTCAACTTCCAATTGTGACCCCTTGTTTCTGTGTCCCCTCTCTGGAACATCTTGTCTCTGTCCACCTTATCTATTCCTCGCAGTATTTTATATGTCGTTATCATGTCTCCCCTAACCCTCCTGTCCTCCCCTAACTCTCCTGTCCTGTGTGTGTGTGTGTGTGTTTGTGCGTGTTTGTGGGTGTCTTTGTGAGTGTGTATTCACCGGGATATGTTTGAGTGGGTCGAGACTCAGCCCATGTACTCGTCTAATTTTGCTCGCCTAATTGTGGTTTCAGGGGTCGAGACTCGGTTCCTGACCCCACTTCTCCGCTGCTAGGTTCACTCTTTCTATCTGTGTAAGCTCAATCATACCTATACTTAAAACTATACATGAATCTAGCCTCTACCTCTTCGTTGTCTAGGTCAATCCACTTCCTGACCACGCTAAAGGTTAAGAAATATTTCCTAACATCCCAGTGACCCGCCTCTTAAACCCATTCACCTTGTCCACCCAATCAATTCTTCTCGGTATTTTCTATATCTTAACCATGTTACCTTCGGTCCCTTCTCCCTAATAGTTTCTAGATTTAGAACCTCAATCCTCTCCTCTTAGCTCTTACCCCTCGGCTCTGGAACTAGTTTCCCTGCAAATCTTTGCACTTTTCCAGCTTCTTGACATTATCAGAAGCAGGTTCCTAACTGGCGCTGCTTACTCAAGGCTGGGCCTGTCATATGCTGTGTATAGGGTCGTGAATGCGAAGGTTCCTGAATGCTACCCATAAATTTGCCAGACTCACCTGTGCTGCAGCGATTATTCGCTTAATATGTGTCTCAAGTGAAATACTTGGACCTAAGCTCACTCCGAGGTCCTTCTCTTTTTTTAAGGTTTGCGGCCTTTGTCCCCCAAATCCTGTATTGTTTCTGGTCATATTTGTTCTTCCATTATTTTTATAGCTTTGTATTTGCTGAAATTAAATTCTAATAGCCACATGTTAGACCAATCCTTCAACTTGCCCAGATCCATTTGTAGTCTTTCCTTGTCTACTCCTGTTTGTATTCTCTTCACTAGTTATATATCTGCGAACAGCGATATCTTTATCTCGATTTCCTCTGGTCCAAACACTCTTGTGGAACACCATATATAGGCCAGCTGGCCTATATATACTAACTCCTCCTCTTCTTTCTCTTAGTGTGATTTTGTAAATGGTCCAAATTGGACCGAAACGTCATCGTAAGCTCCCCTCTCCTATGTGCGGGTTATTTGTGTATTATTCCAGTCACGGTATTGTGGCCCTTTGTTATTTATATACTCAGCACCATATAACAAGTCTCTTATGTTTATAGGGTGTGATTTCGGTATGCAGATTTAGGATCAGTCCCTTCAGGATTTTCCAGGTAAAAAATAATGTACCTTTCTTTCTTATGTTCCAAGGAATACCGCTGAATTGACTTCAAACGTTCCCGGTAGTTTAGACATTAGATGTTTGACAGTGTACATAGCAGCTCAGTTATATCGCCTGCCTAAAAAAAGGGCCATTAGTACACAGTATTATTCCGGCTTGGAGAGAACAAGTGACTTCAAGAATATCATCGATGGTTCAACATTCCTTATCTTGAAAGGTCTAGTTATCAACCTACCATTTTCCTTTTGGTAGTAATAACAACATTGCTGTGATCCTTGAATCATCTCTCCCAAATCTCGCAGAAAGAACTTTTGCTCTATTGAATGATTAGAGTTCGGTCTTTATTTCTTGGTTTCTTTAACAACAAAGCAACTAAGACTTGTTTTCATCGTTCAGCATATAGTCTGAGGCCCATTGGAAGATCTACTGTGTTTTCGAATACAGAGATGACTAAATATGGCGACAGGAGATGCAATGGAGAGGTGAAGATATTGCGATCGGTCCATCTATCTATCCTTCTATCTTGCACCTAATGAACCCAACCCACTGAAGTCACCATGATTATAAAGTAACTTAAGAATAAATCAGGGAATCTGTCTCAAGTCCCATCACTATTGTACAAGCGAGCTGCTCATGTCCTTTCGCCTGATATTTCATTACTTTTTAACAATTCACTAGAAACTAGCACTTTCCCGGCACCCCTCAAGATAGCAAGGGTTACACCAATTCTCAAAGATGGTGACCCCACAGATGTAAATAACTACAGGACAATCTCGAACTTACCGTTGCTATCCAAAATTTTTGAGAAACTCGTGCATAAGAGATTATATTCGTTTATTACAGTGCAAAGCATACTCAACCCCTGCCAATTTGGCTTTAGAAAAACAAAAGCACAAACGATGCAATTGTAAAAATGCTGGACCTACTTTATTTTATTTATATATTTTGTTATTAGTGACATTGTACTTGAGGGTACCTCTGAGTCATTTATATATATGTGCCCTCAGCACGGACTTTTGTATATGAGAGCAGTGTAGGAGCTACCCTCCTAGTTATCCTAATTGATATCTTAATTAGTATCTTCATATTTGATTTACTTTACTACGTTACCCTAGATTTTCTCACTTTGTTAATAAATCTTTTAAATCATTTACTTTGGTTAGTACCCTATCAGTTGAAATCCTTAATCTATATAATATGTCGGATAACTGAACCAGGATACTGACTTTTTTTAAAAGCCCAGTAACAGGCTGGATGCTAGAAGGGCTTTCCTTTCTAGTGTTCACTGGAGATATCTATTGTAAATAGATATCGTGTCATTTTGTAACAACACAGCACTTGAAAACAAAGAATATCCGTTAAGACTCTTTATTGACCTAAGGAAAGCTTTTGATACAGTAGACCACGGCATCCTACTCCAAAAACTTGACCATTACTTGATCAATACGTCACCATTAAAGACACAACCTCATCTACACGACCACTTGATACTGGAGTGCCACAGGGAAGTGTCCTTGGTCCTCTGCTCTTCCTCCTATACATCAATGATCTTTCGAATGTATCCCAACACCTGAAACCGATTCTCTTTGCTGACGATACGACTTATGTCATCTCCCACCCAAATCTTGCCTCACTCAACACCATTGTTAATGAAGAGCTACTAAAAATATCAACCTGGATGAGAGCCAACAAACTTACACCTAACACTGACAAAACCTTCTACATTATGTTTGGTAACAGAACAGGTGTTGCACAAATGAACATAATGATTGACAACACTACTATTGCTAAACACAATGAGGGCAAATTCCTGGGCCTACACCTTGAGAGCAACCTGAATTTCAGCACCCATATCAACCACGTAGCAAAAAAAAGTATACAAAACGGTTGGGATCCTCTCTAAGATACGTTACTATGTACCGCAATCAGCCCTACTCACACTATAATATTCAATCATCTATCCCTACCTCACCTATGCCATATGTGCTTGGGGATCAACAGCAACAACCCACCTAAAACCAATATTAACTCTACAAAAAGCCGCAGTAAGAATTATCACGCAATCCAATCCCAGGCAACCCCCCTCCCCACTCTTCAAAGACCTAAATTTACTCACTGTTCAGAACATCCACACTTTCTACTGTGCAACCTACATGTACAGAACCATAAATTCCAATATTAACCCTGAACTAAAACGCATTCTTAATAGTTGTGACAGGACCCATAGGCACAACACCAGACACAAAAATCTCTATGACATTCCCCGTGTCCGGCTAAATCTATACAAACGTTCAATGTTCATTAAAGGGCTTAAAATCTGGAACTCCCTACCTGAAAACTCCAAAACTGCAGACTCAGCCACCATTTTCAACACTATCATCAAAAAACATCGTATCTCACTAACACACCCCACCATCACCTAAACACATGAAAACCACCGATTCACGCACGCACACACACACACACACACACACACACACATCCTCCTCATCTACACCAACACTGACCCAAAGGACAGTAAACATAAAATCCCGAATATAGCTATTGTCTAATATATCTCAAACTAGTCTTAAGTTTGAATGATATACTCCAATATAGGAGTTCTAATAGAAACTATGTAACATGCCAAGACAAAACCATTCTAATTACTAATTTTGCAATCTAAATATTCTGAACTACCTCACTATTGTAAATCTATTTAATCATTTGAAATTTGTATTCATGTGTAATATAGATTAAAAACTAGTATTTAGTCTGCCCGAAATGCCTAGAATGCCCAGGCATGCTAGGCATGATAATGACCATCTTTGTAATTATTGTCTTCTAAATGTAAAACACACATTGTAATTTTTACAGAGAAATAAATATTCTTAATCTTAATCACCTTGAAGATTTAGGTGTTAGATGGTTAGTCCCTCAGCCATTAGAAGTGTTCAACACCATAGTCTTAAACGATGTTTAAAACTATAATGCTGAACACTTTTCATGGCTAAGGACGACTAACCACTTCAAAAATATTTCTTCATTGCTGTTGAACTGATCACATCTGTACTTCTCCACTGCTTCTGCTGTCACCATATTTAGTCATCACTAAATTGGATGACTAACTCTACCGAGTTAGTGAAAAGTTTCAGAAACAAACATCAATCTGTTGCACATGTCTTACTCTTCTACTTGTCAGCACTGTATACCATTATAATCTTGAAGCAGCAAGAATCTGATGAAATCAAAATTATATAACAAAGATTGAAGAACCTTTTTTCAGTTCGATTTTGATAAAGTGTAACCAACAACAGCACGTCACATAAAAAACAGGCGAGCTTGTTTCTGTATTAATACAAAAATAAAAACAGCCATATACAATATGCCAATAGCCTCATTACGTAACGAAAGAAATCCATTAGACGGGTGGGTAGTAAATATAGTACTTACATCTTGGGTTAGTATACGATATTCTTTATTTGTGATAGGCAATGTTAGTCTAGGGGGAAGGGGAATTTATACTCCAGTAATATCGTAATAAGAACTATTCTGAGGATATGATTTAAATCAGCGAGGAAATCGAAAAGACTTCGATAAAATATAACTTTAATATAACGTAGACCACGTTATTTTCTTAAGGTATTACTTGCGTACTTTTTTCTTAGTTATTTTGTATACACTTAAATCTTAAACACAACTTATAAATTAACACGGCTTTCATTCTCCACTGAATGAGACCTTTAGAATAAACATGAACAATAAAGTTATAACGTGTCTATTTTTTGTGACAATTAATGTTGACTGGAATAGCAGAAGTCTCTAAACAGATGAGAACTTCTTTATTGTGAAACTTTGACCAGATCTCACAGCGTCTGTAGACTTTAGAGAGTATAACACTAGTCCAATGGCTTCTTAAAGTGAGTAAGCGATGGTGACCTTCTCTATAAGCAGAGAGTCGCTGAACTGTCTCCTCTAGTAAGAGAAGTTAACTTCAAAGTACTAAGGAGGGAGTGTAAGAACCTACTCCTTGTCAGGAGTGTGTGAACCTACTGACGAGTGCCAATGTTCGGTAAACTGACGTCATGTAGGTCACGTGACTGAGGGAGACAGGCCAGTACCTGAACAAGTAACTGTCAGTCTAACTAGTGGGTTCCCACTACATGTAAATCACATATTATGAACGCCTAACAAACACAATATAATATAATAAAATATTAGAATTACCATACATATAATAATGTTAATATTCATAATAAAAATAAAGATAAATATCCCACTGGAATATACTCAAAAATAAAATATTTCGGGTATAACCCGCAACAGTTAGGTTTCTCAGGAAACAGGAAAAGTGTTTCCTGACGCGGGTCTTAGTCATATGACCCGTATCTGGAGCTTTTGGTCATCTGACTGAGATCTTCCGCTGGCTTATCGGTCCACGCCTTGAAAAATTATGGTTTATGATATATCTTGTGCAAACCTAGCCAGGAAATATTTGAGTTTATAATCATCGACCTCAGCAGAGTGAATCTAAGATTGTTCACTTCTCGAGGCAACATTTATTCTCCTCAGAGGAACTGATAAACTTCTCAAAATGAGGGAGATGTTGATGTTCTTCAACTTCACTTTGAGCATTTTTAATTTTAGTTATTAATGTTGATTTTTAGTTTTGGGTATTAGTATAATTGCTTTTGTATTTTTAAAAGCAGTTCTTCAGAGCTGAAAAAAATAATTTAAACTGTGTAATGGAAATGCGACAATTAATTTAGTTTAATAATGGAGAGAAATGTTGTTTAAATTCTGAACAATAATTTTGGATTTTCAATTTGCAGGTATTACCACATTTTTTTTTTTAGTTTAGTTTAAATTTTTTTAAAATAACAGTATTGTAATATTTGAATGTTTAGTTTCATATTTTATATAAGTGGAAATTATTCAGACTTTTATTTTCGTAATTGATTTCTGAATTAATCTGGCATCTCAGAGAAAACAGGTTCTTCAATATTTAAAATCCTGGGTTATTTAAGGCCTATTCAGTAACAACCATTCCCTTCCAAATTTAATAGAAGAATCATAATTTTCAAAATAGAAAAATACTGAAAAAGTATCGGTATTAGTATCAGCATCTGATAAGATTCTGGCACTGTCCCATATATATATATATATATATATATATATATATATATATATATATATATATATATATATATATATATATATATAGTATATGTCGAGCCAAATAGGTAAAATTGGTCAATTAGCATGAACTCATTTAAAATTAAGTTCTTTCTAAAATTTTCTCTTATAACTTTAAATATATATATTTTTTTTAATTTATGGTAATGTAAAAATTAATAATTTTGTACCAAAAAACCTTCGGGACGAGACACACACAAACACACACACACACACACACACACACACACACACACACACACACACACACACACAGAGGTATGATAAAGCTTATGGCGCAGGGAGAGTGACCCAGTAGCGGCCAGTGAAGAGGCGGGGCCAGGAGCTTTGACTCGACCCCTGCAACCACAACTAGGTGAACAACTAGGTGAGCACATACACCAGGAGCTGTGACTCGACCCCTGCAACCACAACTAGATGAGTACACACACACGAGCTAAGGGGTATGTCCTACGAGAAGAGGTTAAGGGAAATCGACCTGACGACACTGGAGGACAGGAGAGATAGGGGGGACATGATAACGACATATAAGATACTGAGAGGAATTGACAAGGTTGACAGAGACAGAATGTTCCAGAGATGGGACACAGCAACAAGGGGACACAGGTGGAAGTTGAAGACTCAGATGAATCACAGGGATGTTAGGAAGTATTTCTTCAGTCAGAGTTGTCGGGAAGTGGAATAGTTTGGGAAGTGATGTAGTGGAGGCAGGATCCATACATAGCTTTAAGAAGAGGTATGATACGGCTCATGGCGCAGGGAGAGTAACCCAGTAGCGACCAGTGAGGAGGCGGGACCAGGAGCTATGAATCGACCCCTGCAACCACAACTAGGTGAGCACAACTAGGTGAGTACACACACGAACATTGCAAACTCCTGACTGAACTTGTGATACTTGCCATGTCACGTTCGTTAGGTACTATTACAATATGATTGCTTGTGGGTTGGCTGTTTTTTCTAATGCTATAATACTCAGTCTTTCTGGCTATCGGTGTTGGTATGCCTGGGGGCACTTCCTGCCTACTGCCTACTGCCTATCTGGCTCACTCCAGCAAGGGCGCTTCCTGTGATTGTGTTGGACCTCCTCGTCTTTTCTGCAACATTGCAAACTCCTGATGTGTTGATTGCAACACGAAAGTCCCAGAGCTATCATTCAACTTTACCCGTGGTTTTGTGTATGTACACACATATATATATATATATATATATATATATATATATATATATATATATATATATATATATATATATATTTTCCAACAAGTCGGCCGTCTCCCACCGAGGCAGGGTGACCCAAAAAGAAAGATAATCCCCAAAAAGAAAATACTTTCATAATCATTCAACACTTTCACCTCACTCATACATAATCACTGTCTTTGCAGAGGCGCTCAGATACTACAGTTTAGAATTAGTCCCTCCAAACTGTCACTATCCCAGACCCCCTCCTTAAAGTGCAGGCATTGTACTTTCCATTTCCAGGACTCAAGTCCGGCTAAATTAATAACAGGTTTCCCTGAATCCCTTCACTAAATATTACCCTGCTCACACTCCAACAGCTCGTCAGGTCCCAAAAACCATTCGTCTCCATTCACTCCTATCTAACACGCTCACACACGCTTGCTGGAAGTCCAAGCCTCTCGCCCACAAAACCTCCTTTACCCCCTCCCTCCAACCTTTTCAAGGACGACCCCTACCCCTCCTTTCTTCCCCTACAGATTTATACGCTCTCCAAGTCATTCTACTTTGATCCATTCTCTCTAAATGACCAAACCACCTCAACCACCCCTCTTCAGCCCTCTGACAAATACTTTTAGTAACTACACACCTCCTCCTAATTTCCACACTCCGAATTCTCTGCATAATATTTACACCACACATTGCCCTTAGACAGAACATCTCCACTGCCTCCAGCCTCCTCGCTGCAGCATTTACAACCCAAGCTTCACACCCATATAAGAGTGTTGGTACCACTATACTTTCATACATTCCCTTCTTTGCCTCCATACATAACGTTTTTTGTCTCCACAGATACCTCAACGCACCACTCACCTTTTTTCCTTCATCAATTCTATGGTTAACCTCATCCTTCATATACCCATCTGCTGACAAGTCAACTCCCAAATATCTGAAAACATTCACTTCTTCCATAATCCATCTCTCCAATGTGATATCCAATTTTTCTTTATCTAAATCGTTTGATACCCTTATCACCTTACTCTTATCTTTGTTCACTTTCAACTTTCTACCTTTACACACCCTCCCAAACTCGCCCACTAACCTTTGCAACTTTTCTTTAGAATCTCCTCTAAGCACAGTATCATCAGCAAAAAGTAGCTGTGTCAACTCCCATTTTGAACTTGATTCTCCATAATTTAATCCCACTCCTCTCCCCAACACCCTAGCATTTACTTCTTTTACAACCCCATCTATAAATATTTAAACAACCATGGTGACATTACACATCCCTGTCTAAGACCTACTTTTACCGGGAAGTTATCTCCCTCTCTCCTACACACCCTAACTTGAGCCTCACTATCCTCATAAAAACTCTTTACAGCATTCAGTAACTTACTACCTATTCCATACACTTGCAACATTTGCCACATTGCTCCCCTATCCACTCTATCACATGCTTTTTCTAAATCCATAAATGCAATGAAAACTTCCCTACCTTCATCTAAATACTGTTCACATATATGCTTCAATGTAAACACTTGATCTACACATCCCCTACCCACTCTGAAACCTCCTTGCTCATCTGCGATCCTACCCTCTGTCTTACCTCTAATTCTTTCAATAATAACCCTGCCATACACTTTACCTGGTATACTCAGTAAACTTATTCCCCTATAATTTTTACAATCTCTTTTGTCACCCTTCCCTATATATAAAGGAACTATACACGCTCTCTGCCAATCCTTAGGTACCTTCCCCTCTTTCATACATTTATTAAACAAAAATACCAACCACTCCAACACAATATCTCCCCCTGCTTTTAACATTTCTGTCATGATCCCGTCAGTTCCAGCTGCTTTACCCCCTTTCATTCTACGTAATGCCTCACGCACCTCTCCCACACTCACATCCTGCTCTTCCTCACTCCTAAAAGATGTTATACCTCCTTGACCAGTGCATGAAATTACCGCCTCCCTTTCTTCATCGACATTTAAAAGTTCCTCAAAATATTCCCGCCATCTACCCAATACCTCCAGCTCCCCATCTACTAACTCCCCTACTCTGTTTTTAACTGACATATCCATTCGTTTCCTAGGCTTTCTTAACTTGTTTATCTCACTCCAAAACTTTTTCTTATTTTCCTTAAAATTTCTTGACAGAGCCTCTCCCACTCTTTCATCTGCTCTCCTTTTGCACTCTCTCACCACTCTCTTCACTTGTCTTTTACTCTCCATATACTCTGATCTTCTTACAACACTTCTGCTTTGTAAAAACCTCTCATAAGCTACCTTTTTCTCTTTTATCACACCCTTTACTTCATCATCCCACCAGATGGTACCTTTGACCGAATATAGTAGAGTAAGTATTAGTTCCGATTCCTTCCTTTGTAAGCTTGGTGGTGGAGACGGTAGAACGTCAGATTGTCAATTTACAGATCGCGTTTCATATCCCCTGTTGTTCTTTCTTTAACTTAATCTGAGTTCATATGTATGTATATATACGTATATGTTAGTTAGTTAGTTACCATTTTGTCCTAGGCACATGTCGATTAGACACTAGGCCTGTTGTATGTATGTGTGTGTGTGTGTGTGTGTGTGTGTGTGTGTGTGTGTGTGTGTGTGTGTAACGAAACACTTCGAAATGTTTCGGCCCCGCCGGGAATTGAACCCGGGCCCTCCGTGCGTGAAGCAAGAGCGCTAGCCACCATGCCATCGGGGCGTGTGTGTGTGTGTGTGTGTGTGTGTACTCACCTAGTTGTGGTTGCAGGGGTCATAGCTCCTGGCCCAGAGTGTGTGTGCACGCGTGCACGCACTTGCTCGCGAGCTCGCTCTATACAATATCCATAAGTCGACCTCAGCAGCCCGTGCTGAAATAGTATTTCCATTTTAAAATCTCCAGTGACCACAGAGCAGAAAGGAAGATATGATCTTCAAACGTGAGTTTAAAGAATGTAAATGTGGCAGCTGTGGCCGTCTCTCGTGGACACCGAGGCACTACACCAGCAGAAGCACCACCATGGTGAAAGAAGGACACCTCACAACAGGCATTTATTGCACAACGTTTCGCTCTGTTTAGAGCTTTATCAAGCTCTAAACTGAGCTTGATAAAGCTCTGTTGTCACATCGCAAGCAAGTTCTGCAACATCTTTCCTTCCTTCAATGCAGTTGGCAGTTTTCCATTTGGAACCAACCTGTCCTCAGGTAGGCTCATCCATAGTAACTGTATATTAGGATAACGTCTCTCCAAGAAGAATGTTGCTTTAATAAACATTCTTCTTCTTCAATCTATATGCATCTTTGTCTTTATTCTTTTGGGCAGTACTACCTTTAACTTACCTATCATCATTCTACTTTGTTCATTTTCATGCGTTATTCCTAATGTCTTTTACTGACCTTACAAATATCATGACTCACAAAAATATAATAACACTGTTGTAAACAAACCATAGTACGGGTGGGGGTTAGAACCCATGGCTAGTGAGTCATAACGACTCCAGGCCCAGTTGCTTACGCACTGGCCTGGAGTTTTTATGACTCACTTGCCATGGGGTCTAACCCCACCAGTACCGTGGTTTGTTTACAGATATCATTTTCTTCATTAAAGTCAGGTTATGGCAGTTTACGTAAATCAGTATTAATATTTATTTATTTAAAAAAGATAGTTGCGATACGTCTGGCAGAGCGGTGGCTGAGCATTCCCAGGGAACGTTCAGATCTTCACTCGTAACACTAATCGTGCGAGAAGGTGTTGCCTTCAGAGACACTAGTGTAGGAGGGAGTGTAAGAGAGCCTTTGTTTATCTGACGAAGAGTTTATATTATTATTTTTATAATTAAAAAGAAAAATGAAGAGTTTGTAGAAGAGACATAACTTCTCAGGATGAGAGGTCGTAGAAGGGCCTTCCTTTCCCTAGATTGGCTGTAGAAGAGAATCCTCTAATCTAGATGAAAAGTTGCAGAAGACCCTTCCCTTCCCTGGATGAGAGGTTATTTAAGAGGCTTCCCATCCTTGGATGAGAGGTTGTAGAAGAGCCTTCCCTTCACTGGATGATAGGTTGTAGAAGAGCCTTCCATTCCCTGGATGAGAGGTTGTAGAAGAGTATTCCCCTTCTTGGACTGGAGGTTGTAGAAGAGCCTTCCATTCCCTGGATGATAGGTTGTAGAAGAGCCTACCCTTCCCTGGATGAGAGGTTGTAGAAGAACCTTCCCATTCTTGGACTGGAGGTTGTAGAAGAGCCTTCCATTCCCTGGATGATAGGTTGTAGAAGAGCCTTCCTTTCCCTGGATGAGAGGTTGTAGAAGAGCCTTCCCTTCCCTGGATGAGAGGTTGTAGAAGAGCCTTCCCTTCCCTGGATGATAGGTTGTAGAACAGCCTTCCCTTCCCTGGATGATAGGTTGTAGAACAGCCTTCCCTTCCCTGGATGAGAGGTTGTAGAAGAGCCTTCACTTCCCTGGATGAGAGGTTGTAGAAGAGCCTTCCCTTCCCTAGATGAGAGGTTGTAGAAGAGCCTTCCCTTCCCTGGATGAGAGGTTGTAGAAGAGCCTTCCCTTCCCTGGATGAGAGGTTGTAGAAGAGCCTTCCCTTCACTGGATGATAGGTTGTAGAAGAGCCTTCCCTTCCCTGGATGAGAGGTTGTAGAAGAGCCTTCCCTTCCCTGGATGAGAGGTTGTAGAAATGCGTTCTCTTCCCTGGATGAGAGGTTGTAGAAGAGCCTTCCCTTCCCTGGATGAGAGGTTGTAGAATAGCCTTCCCTTCCCTAGATGAGAGGTTGTAGAGCCTTCCTTTCCCTGGATGAGAGGTTGTAGAAAAGCCTACCGTTCCCTGGATGAGAGGTTGTAGAAGAGCCTACCCTTTCCTGGATGATAGGTTGGAGAAGAGCCATCCCTTCCCTGGATGATAGGTTGGAGAAGAGCCTACCCTTCCCTGGATGAGAGGTTGTACAAGAGCCTTTCCTTCCCTGGATGAGAGGTTGTAGAATAGCCTTCCTTTCCCTGGATGAGAGGTTGTAGAAGAGCCTTCCCTTCCCTGGATGATAGGTTGTAGAAGAGCCTACCCTTTCCTGGATGAGAGGTTGTAGAAGAACCTTCCCTTCCCTGGATGAGAGGTTGTAGAAGAGCCTTCTCTTCCCTTCACGATGGGGGGTAGCTAAGCCTCCACATCCATCCTCTTGATTTGAAAAAAAATTCATGCCTTGTCATTTAAGGATTCGTAATAACAATTATATCTTATGTAAAGTGGTAAACCCGCGCGTCATTCAGCACGAGAGTTGATGAACACTCGACCCATCGTTCGCAAAAGGAGAGACAGACACGCTAGCAATAACTTCAAGGGATTTCTAAGACGTTCTTTCTTTCTTGTCAGTGAGAAAAACGGGGTGCAGAGCCACCAATCCCACTCAGTCCAAACAAGTAAAGGCAAGGAAAGTCTGTAGGCAAGGAAAGGAAGGGTCTGTCATTAAAAGAAAGAAGGATCTGTCAGTGTAGGCAAGGGAAGGAAGGGACTGTCATTAAAAGAAAGAAGGGTCTGTCAGTGCAGGCAAGGGAAGGAAGGGTCTGTCAGTGTAGGCAAGGGAAGGAAGGGTCTGTCAGTAAAGGAAATAAGGGACTGTCCGTGAAAATAAGGGAATATTGACTGTTAGTAAAGACAAGGTAAAAAGCCAATCGGTGAAGGCAAAGAGAGAGGGACTGTTACTGAACGCATAAGGAAGGTCTGTCAGTGGAGACGAGGTGGACGTCTGTCAGTGGAGACGAGGTGGACGTCTGTCAGTGGAGACGAGGTGGACGTCTGTCAGTGGAGACGAGGTGGACGTCTGTCAGTGGAGACGAGGTGGACGTCTGTCAGTGGAGACGAGGTGGACGTCTGTCAGTGGAGACGAGGTGGACGTCTGTCAGTGGAGACGAGGTGGACGTCTGTCAGTGGAGACGAGGTGGACGTCTGTCAGTGGAGACGAGGTGGACGTCTGTCAGTGGAGACGAGGTGGACGTCTGTCAGTGGAGACGAGGTGGACGTCTGTCAGTGGAGACGAGGTGGACGTCTGTCAGGGAGACGAGGTGGACGTCTGTCAGTGGAGACGAGGTGGACGTCTGTCAGTGGAGACGAGGTGGACGTCTGTCAGTGGAGACGAGGTGGACGTCTGTCAGTGGAGACGAGGTGGACGTCTGTCAGTGGAGACGAGGTGGACGTCTGTCAGTGGAGACGAGGTGGACGTCTGTCAGTGGAGACGAGGTGGACGTCTGTCAGTGGAGACGAGGTGGACGTCTGTCAGTGGAGACGAGGTGGACGTCTGTCAGTGGAGACGAGGTGGACGTCTGTCAGTGGAGACGAGGTGGACGTCTGTCAGTGGAGACGAGGTGGACGTCTGTCAGTGGAGACGAGGTGGACGTCTGTCAGTGGAGACGAGTGTGGACGTCTGTCAGTGGAGACGAGAGTGGACGTCTGTCAGTGGAGACAAGGTGGACGTCTGTCAGTGGAGACAAGGTGGACGTCTGTCAGTGGAGACAAGGTGGACGTCTGTCAGTGGAGACAGTGGACGTCTTGAAGTGTCTGGAGACAGTGGACTCTGTCAGTGGAGACAAGGATTGTCGTGGACGTGACGTCGTCGGGACAAGGTGGACGTCGTCAGTGGAGACAAGGTGGACGTCTGTCAGTGGAGACAAGGTGGACGTCTGTCAGTGGAGACAAGGTGGACGTCTGTCAGTGGAGACAACGTGGACGTCTGTCAGTGGAGACAACGTGGACGTCTGTCAGTGGAGACAACGTGGACGTCTGTCAGTGGAGACAACGTGGACGTCTGTCAGTGGAGACAACGTGGACGTCTGTCAGTGGAGACAACGGAGTCTGTCAGTGAACAGTGATCTGTCAGTAGAGACAACGTGGACGTCTGTCAGTGGAGACAACGTGGACGTCTGTCAGTGGGAGAACAACGTGGACGTCTGTCAGTGGAGACAACGTGGACGTCTGTCAGTGGAGACAACGTGGACGTCTGTCAGTGGAGACAAGGTGGACGTCTGTCAGTGGAGACAACGTGGACGTCTGTCAGTGGAGACAACGTGGACGTCTGTCAGTGGAGACAACGTGGACGTCTGTCAGTGGAGACAAGGTGGACGTCTGTCAGTGGAGACAACGTGGACGTCTGTCAGTGGAGACAACGTGGACGTCTGTCAGTGGAGACAAGGTGGACGTCTGTCAGTGGAGACAAGGTGGACGTCTGTCAGTGGAGACAAGGTGGACGTCTGTCAGTGGAGACAACGTGGACGTCTGTCAGTGGAGACAAGGTGGACGTCTGTCAGTGGAGACAAGGTGGACGTCTGTCAGTGGAGACAAGGTGGACGTCTGTCAGTGGAGACAAGGTGGACGTCTGTCAGTGGAGACAAGGTGGACGTCTGTCAGTGGAGACAACGTGGACGTCTGTCAGTGGAGACAACGTGGACGTCTGTCAGTGGAGACAACGTGGACGTCTGTCAGTGGAGACAACGTGGACGTCTGTCAGTGGAGACAACGTGGACGTCTGTCAGTGGAGACAACGTGGACGTCTGAGTGCAGAACGTGACGTTGTCATGGAGCAACGTGGACGTCTGTCAGTGGAGACAACGTGGACGTCTGTCAGTGGAGACAACGTGGACGTCTGTCAGTGGAGACAACGTGGACGTCTGTCAGTGGAGACAACGTGGACGTCTGTCAGTGGAGACAACACGGAGTTCTGTTAGTGAAGGCAAGAATGGTGGGGTTCTCCTTTCCTCCCTCCCTCCCTCGGCTGCAGCTTGACCACAAATCACATCTTTCCTGTCATAGGACGTAATATACGATACTCCACCAGGCCTAGTTTACGTGGTAGTCTCAACACGCCCGTGTGTGTGTGTGTGTGTGTGTGTGTGTGTGTGTGTGTGTGTGTGTGTGTGTGTGTGTTAGTTACCATTTTGTCCTAGGCACATGTCAATTGGACACTAGGCCTGTTGTATGTATGTGTGTGTGTAAGGAAACACTTCGAAATGTTTCTGCCCCACCGGGAATTGAACCCGGCCCCTCCGTGCGTGTGTGTATGTGTGTGTGTATGTGTGTGTGTGTGTGTGTGTGTGTGTGTGTGTGTGTTTAACGGTGTATGTTTGCGTGAGTCGATGCTTAGCTTTTAGTCTCGCCTTTTAAATTATCGATCAGCAATAATCATTCTTTGCCTCTCTATTATTTTCATATTTACTCAGATATTAGGTGATTTTTCATACTCCCCAAATAAAAGCATATTGTATCCAGCTGAAACAAAAGGTAAGAAGAGACCAGCTAAATGCCTTCGAATGACTGCTAATACCACGTCTCTTTTTCAGTAGATTAAAGGAGTTCTTGAAGTCTTGTTTTAACACAATGGTTTCTCAGGAAGGTTATTGATATATTTTCCTTTCCCGCAAGAAATGCTACTTCGACATTTTATTGTGGCACAATAAAATGCCACAAAAGTTACATCTGTGTCCATTTACCTAACATTTTGTGGGTAATTCTACCATTATTACTGACTGCTACTTCGCTGTATTGACGGTCCCCGAAGCCACGCTGGTTCTCTTGAAGCATCATAGCAGCCTCTGTGTGAATTCTTCTCACAGTCACTTTACCTACGAGTCGGCGAAGAGTTCCCACGGCAGTGGGTCTAATTCTTCCAACTTTCATTTTCAGGGTTCAAAACGATTAACCAATAAAAAAAACAATGGCTTAATTTCATCACGAATCAGACCAGCTGCAGAGATCCGGCGACCCTTACCTGGAGTTTACCTGGAGAGGGTTTCGGGGGTCAATGCCCCCGCGGCTCGGTCTGAGACTAGGCCTCATTGTGGATCAGGGTCTGATCATCCAGGCTGTTACTTCTGGCCCTTAAGGAGAAACACTAAATCCGTAGGGGTACCTCCTCTGAAAGAAGTCTTATTAATAGCATCTAATGTGCCGGAGATGTGGCCACACCTCGTCTATCTGCGCAACTTTCACAAACATACGTGTCCACCTGTATACCTGGAGAGGGTTCCAGGGCTCAACGCCCTCGCGGCCCGGTCTGTGACCAGGCCTCATGGTGGATCAGGGCCTGATCAATCAGGCTGTTACTGTTGGCCGCACACAACATTCTATACAAGTTTAAGTGTGATGGACACAGTCACACAAATTCTATGTAATGAGATCCCTTATTGGCAACGTTTCGTTTAGACAATGGACTTTTTCAAGTCATGGGGAAACCTGGTTTAGCAGGTTTATGACCTGAAAAAGCCCACTGCTTGGGCGAAACGTTGTCAGTAAAGGTTCGCATTACACTGCATTTGCGTGTGTTTCGACGGTGTCGGTGTTTAATACTACGTCCATCCTGTTAATTACTGTGTTTATAATTTCACAAGCCACGGAAACCTCGGTGGCGCTCAGACTCCTCGTACAGCACGCTCAGACTCCTCGTACAGCACGCTCAGACTCCTCGTACAGCACTGATGCAACACATCCTCTACTTTTTTAACACGCGTGTGAAAATGCACGCCCGAAATTTCACGGTACGCCCCGCACTGTCAGAGGTATCCGTTGTTTTTATTTAATTCATTTATTGTTTTGCACTTATACGGAAATATAGGTTAATATAGATTCAACGTTAAAAAAAAGTCTAACCTATGAAATATTGAAACTTTCATGGAATTTCATGTATGCTTAAATGCACGGAGGCAATTCCTGCATTTATGCATACATTATAGAACAATTTATGCATACACTGGAGAACAATGTGAGTCAGATATACATACAATACTCATCTAAGTCTTCCATTTTATTGTCTCTGTGGAGGGGGGGATATTTGTGCCAAGTATTCGAATATTACATTGCTATGATTGCGATGTTTTCGCGTTATCCAGGTGGAGGCATTATTAGTGGGGGTGTTAAGGTTGGTGTGAAAGTCGGCAGTGTACGAGACGCTGGGCCAGGCTTGCGGCAGCATCGTATATAGATCGCGGTGAGTGGCTGGAGGCGGCCGGTGTGGTGGGTCGTGCGCGACGGGACAGGGGATGGACACCCCAGCTGTGCGACGCGCTCTCTCGAACCTGTTGACGCGACGATAAAAAATTAAGATTCGGATTAACTTTCTTTTCAACTCCTGAATGTCATTCTGCTATTTTTCTTTTACCTTTCCTCTCGTGCTGATCCTGAATTGAATCCTCTGGAAAGCTTTTCGAAATGTGGAGCGTATTACTGACTACCACTTCAAGGGACGATGATCATGTGTTTACTGTTGATAGTTTGCGTCACAGATAGTAAAGGTAATCCGTATTACCTCTACGCATGATGGCTCCTTGCAGGTGAAAAAAATAATCAATTTGCTCCTAGGGTGGGAGAGGGGAAGAGAATGGGGTAAGGAATACCAAGGTAAACTAGAAACGTTATGTACCAAACTGAATTTGCGAGTGTTACAATGTGAGTTTGGACGCCCTAGTTGTAGGAGTACTAGCAAAAGAAGTTCAAACAAATTTCTGCGGCGGATGGAGCCTGATAGCGAGGGCAGAGCCAGATCTAGTGTTATTTACACGTAAGTCTCAGCTTAACAATAAACCTCATACCTAATGACAATGCGCAGAACAGTCGAAAAATCGCAAAATACAAGGCGCTATCCCAGGACTGAGGGAAGAGGGTGTGAAGTCCTCGAGGTGTGAAGCACCAGGTGTAAAAAACACACCAGGCGTGACTATCTAATTATGGGAACCACTAAACCCATGTGGGCCATACAGCGCAAACAGTGGTTGACAGACGGTGCACGCGAGTCATTAAGGTTGAATTTTCTGTGCACCCTACCAACCTTCTCTTTGTTATCCCTAAAACAAGGATTAAGGTCAACTTTAAATGAATATTCACTATGAGTTATTGACCTCTCGGCGTATATACCCTGTTAAGGAGTTCCCTGGAGGCTCGATCCACTGTTTGCTAATTACAAGAAGATTTAAGAGAGAGATGCACTGATACACACCAGGTATGAAACAAACTGTGAAATATACACTTTGAAACAAGCTAGATATAACAGAAGCCTGATGTAAAACAGACTGCGTGTGAAAAATATTAGGCTTGGAAGAGACCACGGATGAAAAATATCAGGAGTGAAACAAACCAAGGATGAAAAACTATCAGGTGTGAAAAATACTACATATTAAAAATCTCGGGTGTGAAATAGACCTTGCACGAA
>WNWK01004584.1:0-17500 GCA_009830355.1 Cherax destructor | reverse complement strand
GGAATGAGTAAGATAACGCAATGGTAGAGGTAACCACAATACACGGTTTAAAGAGTAGGTATGAAACGGCCTACGAGGCTAGAAACCAGTAATGTTGGCGATTGTAGTTTGACAGAGAGGGCCAGGAACTGAGACTCATCCCCTGCAAACACAATTCTACAAGCGCGAGCGCACGCTCATAGAATTGTGTTTGCTGGAACGAGTCTCACACGCGCACGCGCGCGCAAACACACACACACACACACACACACACACACACACACACACACACACATGCGGTCGATAAGAGTTAAGAGGCAGTGCCTCAAGTTATGAATCGACCACTGCAAACACAATTAGGAGAGTATACACACACACACACACACACTCACGCGCGCATGCACACGCCCATGCACACCCACACACATACACACGAGATTTAATGAAGTATTTACAGTGGAGACAGGAAAGACTCTGGGAAGACAGAACAGAGGGGGACATCAACAAGCAATATACCAACAAGTGTTGGATGATGTACACACAACTGAGGAGGTGGTGAAGAAGCTACTAAGTGACCTTGATACTTCAAAGGCGATGGGACGGGACATCTCCCCGTGGGTCCTTAGAGAGGGAGCGGAGACGCTGTGTGTGCCACTAACCACGATCTTCAACACATTCCTCGAAACTGGGCAACTACCAGAGGTATGGAAAACAGGCAAATGTAGTTCCCATTTTTAAGAAAGGAAACAGACACGAGACACTAAACTATAGACCAGTGTCACTGAGGTGAATAGTATGAAAAGTCATGGAGAAGATTATCAGGAGGAGAGTGGTAGAGCACCTGGAACGGAACAAGATTATAAATGACAACCAGCACGGATTCAGGGACGACAAATCCTGTGTCACAAACCTCCTGGAGTTTTATGACAAGGTAACAGAAGAAAGACACGAGAGAGAGAGGGGTGGGTCGACTGCATTTTCTTGGACTGCAAGAAGACCTTCGACACAGTTCCTCACAAGAGGTTAGTGCAGAAGCTAGATGATCAGACACGTATAACAGGAAGGTCACTGCAACGGATCAGAGAATACCTGACAGGGAGGCAACAACGAGTCATGGTACGAGATGAGGTATCACAATGGGCGCCTGTGACGAGCGGGGTTCCACAGGGGTCAGTCCTAGGACCAGTGCTGTTTTTGGTATATGTGAAGGACATATACCAGTTAATGAGGCTGGACACGTGGTCCAGCGACTGGCTACTAGAATTTAACCCAGCCAAATGCAAAGTTATGAAGATCGGGGAAAGGCAAAGAACGCCGTAGACAGAGTATAGGCTAGGTGGCCAGAGACTGCAAACCTCACTCAAGGAAAAAGATCTTGGGGTGAGTATAATACCGAGCACGTCTCCGGAAGCACACATCAACCAGATATCTGCTGCAGCATATGGGCGCCTGGCAAACCTGAGAATAGCGTTCCGATACCTTAGTAAGGAATCGTTCAAGGCATTGTATACCGTGTACGTCAGACCCATAATGGAGTATGCAGCACCAGCTTGGAACCCACACCTGGTCAAGCACGTCAAGAAATTAGAGAAAGTGAAAAGGTTTGCAACAAGGCTAGTTCCAGAGCTAAAGGGAAAGTCCTACGAAGAAAGGTTAAGGGAAATAGGCCTGACGACACTGGAGGACTGGAAGGTTAGGGAATACATGATAACGACATACAAAATATTGCGAGGAGTAGATAAGGTGGACAGAGACAGGATGTTCCAGAGATGGGACACAAACAAGGGGTCACAATTTGAAGTTGAAGACTCAGATGAGTCAAAGGGATGTTAGGAAGTATTTCTTCAGTCACAGAGTTGTCATGAAGTGGAATAGTCTGGAAAGTGAGGTAGTGGAGGCAGGAACCATACACGGCTTTAAGACGAGGTATGATAAAGCTCATGGAGCAGGGAGAGAGAGGACCTAGTAGCGATCAGTGAAGCGGCGTGGCCAGGAGCTGAGTCTCGACCCCTGCAACCACAAATAGGTGAGTACACACACACACACACACACACACAAAACAAATACACAACACACACACACACACACACACACACACACACAAGCCTGGGGTCGAGACATACACTGCCATATTGACTACATTCCCTCAGACTGAATTCAGGGTGAAGGAAACACAAAATGAAAGGACTGTTATGATGGAGCATGTGACCAGAAAGTGCTGGGAGGCGGAGGAGAAATTCGACCCCAGGAGCAATAGAAACAATGGTAGGAGCAGAGTGAGCCTAGGTTTACCCAGTGGTGTAGAGAGGCCAAAGCCAAGTGTGCTAGAGCATTGAAAAAAAAATAGAAATCAAAGAACTCAGGAAGGCAAGGAACTGAACCGAGGAGCCAGAACAGAGTATGCATGGCAATTTGAGAATGACATAATATCGAATGCTAAATCTGAACTAAAGTTATATAGCCACATCAGGAGGAAGACCTGATAATCAGGCTGAGGAAGGACGGAAGGTGGGGAGCACACAAGGAACGACCAGGAAGTATGTGAAGAGCTCAGCTCGAGATTTACGGAGGTATTCTCAGAGGAGCTGCAAGGCTTCCAGAAAACCGAGTGCACCGAGAAGTGTTGGACACAATACGCGACCGATGAGGTGAAGAAACTATGTGAGCTAATTACCTCGAATTCTGTAGGACCAGATAATATCTCTCTATGGGTCCTGAGAGAGGGAACAGAAACACTGTGTGCGCTGGTAGCAACTTTCTTCAACAAATCTATCGAAACAGGGCAACTGCCAGAGGTGTTTAAGACAGTAAATGTTGTCTTAACTTTTAAGAAAGGAGGCAGACCAGTGTCACTAACATACATATGTAAATTCATAGAGATTATCAGAAGAGTCGAGGATCACCTAGAAAGGAGTGGAGCAACTACTGGAGTTCTACGACAAGGTAACAGAAGTAAGAAATAAGAGAGAGTTAGTGAGTAGATTGCATTTTTTTGGATTGTCAGAAGACTTTTGATACAGTACTGCACAAGAAACTGGTGCAATAGCCCAGAGGAGCAAGCAGGAATAACAGGAAAAGAACTACAATGGATCAAGGCATACCCGTCAGGAAGGAAACAGCGAGTAATGGGTCCGTGATGTAGATATTAACTGACACTGATGGTGATAGTAACTGACACTGATGGTGATAGTAACTGACACTGATGGTGATAGTAACTGACACTGATGGTGATAGTAACTGACACTGATGGTGATAGTAACTGACATGGAAGAACTGACTGATGTGATAGTAACTGACACCGATGGTGAAGTAACTGACACCGATGGTGATAGTAACTGACACTGATGGTGATAGTAACTGACACTGATGGTGATAGTAACTGACACTGATGGTGATAGTAACTGACACCGATGGTGAGAGTAACTGACACCGATGGTGAGAGTAACTGACACCGATGGTGAGAGTAACTGACACCGATGGTGAGAGTAACTGACACCGATGGTGAGAGTAACTGACACCGATGGTGAGAGTAACTGACACCGATGGTGAGAGTAACTGACACCGATGGTGATAGTAACTGACACCGATGGTGAGAGTAACTGACACCGATGGTGATAGTAACTGACACCGATGGTAGACTGACACGATGGTGATAGTAACTGACACTGATGGTGATAGTAACTGACACTGATGGTGATAGTAACTGACACTGATGGTGATAGTAACTGACACTGATGGTGATAGTAACTGACACTGATGGTGATAGTAACTGACACTGATGGTGATAGTAACTGACACTGATGGTGATAGTAACTGACACTGATGGTGATAGTAACTGACACTGATGGTGATAGTAACTGACACTGATGGTGATAGTAACTGACACTGATGGTGATAGTAACTGACACTGATGGTGATAGTAGCTGACACTGATAGTGAAAGTAGCTGACAATGATGGTGATAGTAACTGACACCGATGGTGATAGTAACTGACACCGATGGTGAGAGTAACTGACACCGATGGTGAGAGTAACCACCGATGAGTAACGACACGATGGTGAGAGTAACTGACACCGATGGTGAGAGTAACTGACACCGATGGTGATAGTAACTGACACCGATGGTGATAGTAACTGACACCGATGGTGATAGTAACTGACACCGATGGTGAGAGTAACTGACACTGATGGTGATAGTAACTGACACTGATGGTGATAGTAACTGACACTGATGGTGATAGTAACTGACACTGATGGTGATAGTAACTGACACTGATGGTGATAGTAACTGACACTGATGGTGATAGTAACTGACACTGATGGTGATAGTAGCTGACACTGATAGTGAAAGTAGCTGACACTGATGGTGGTAGTAACTGACACTGATGGTGGTAGTAACTGACACTGATGGTGGTAGTAACTGACACTGATGGTGGTAGTAACTGACACTGATGGTGGTAGTAACTGACACTGATGGTGGTAGTAACTGACACTGATGGTGGTAGTAACTGACACTGATGGTGGTAGTAACTGACACTGATGGTGGTAGTAACTGACACTGATGGTGGTAGTAACTGACACTGATGGTGATAGTAACTGACACTGATGGTGATAGTAACTGACACTGATGGTGATAGTAACTGACACTGATGGTGATAGTAACTGACACTGATGGTGATAGTAACTGACACTGATGGTGATAGTAACTGACACTGATGGTGATAGTAACTGACACTGATGGTGATAGTAACTGACACTGATGGTGATAGTAACTGACACTGATGGTGATAGTAACTGACACTGATGGTGATAGTAACTGACACTGATGGTGATAGTAACTGACACTGATGGTGACAGTAACTGACAATGATGGTGATAGTAACTGACAATGATGGTGATAGTAACTGACAATGATGGTGATAGTAACTAACAATGATGGTGATAGTAACTAACAATGATGGTGATAGTAACTAACAATGATGGTGATAGTAACTAACAATGATGGTGATAGTAACTAACAATGATGGTGATAGTAACTGAAACTGATGGTGATAGTAACTGACACCGGATGAAGCTGACAGCCAATGTTGATTATTATTATTATACTGGCAAGGAAGAGCTAAGCCTGTAGGGGTAATACAGCTCCTGGAGAGGTAATCATGTTTGTTCTCAGGAAGGGGATGTTGACGGTACTAAGGAACGTACTCTGGTATATAGAAAGTTGTGTGTTTAAAGTGCGTTCATTAAGGCTCTGAACAACACGTAGCAAATGCTCCACACTTTACTTCGTAAACTTTTTGACGCAGTACTCAGCGTTTATGTCTTGATTCTTCAAGATTTTTTCAAATACTTTTACTTTCATTTAAACTGTTTTAATTTATTTTAATAACATATAGGCCGTTCCCCACCAATGCAGGGTGGCCTGACAAAGAAAAACTTTCATCATCATTCACTCCATCACTGTCTTGCCAGAGGCGTGCTTACACTACACCTACAAAACTGCAACATTAACACCCCTCCTTCAGAGTGCCGGCACTGTACTTCCCATCTCCAGGAATCAAGTCCGGCCTGCCGGTTTCCACTGAAACCCTTCATAAATGTTTCCTTGCCTACACTCCAACAACACGTCAAGTCCTAAAAACCATTTGTCTCCATTCGCTCCTATCTAACACGCTCACGCACGCTTCCTGGAAGGCCAAGCCCCTAGCACACAAAACCTCCTTTACCCCCTCCATCCAACCTTTCCTAGGCCGACCCCTACCCCGCCTTCCCTCCACTACAGATTTATACACTCTCGAAGTCATTCTATTTTGTTCCATCCTCTCTATATGTCCAAACCATCTCAATAACCCCCTCCTCAGCTCTCTGGATAATAGTTTTGGTAATCCCACACCTCCTCCTAATCTCCAAACTACGGATTCTCTGCATTATATTCACACCACACATTGCCCTTAGACATAACATCTCCACTGCCTCCAGCCTTCTCCTTGTTGCAACATTCACAACCCATGTCTCACACCCATACAAGAGTGTTGGTATAACTATACTCTCATACATTCCCCTTTTTGCTTTCATGGATAAAGTTCTCTGTCTCCACAAGCTCCTCAGTGCACCACTCACATTTTTTCCCTCGTTAATTCTATGATTCACCTCATCCTTCATAGACCCATCTGCTGACACATCCACTCCCAAATATCTGAACACATTCACCTCCTCCATACTCTCTCCCTCCAATCTGATATCCAATCTTCCGTTATTTAATTTTTTTGTTATCCTCATCACCTTACTCTTTTCTATATTCACTTTTAAATTCCTTCTTTTACATACCCTACCAAACTCATCCACCAACCTCTGCAACTTCTCTTCAGAATCCCCCCAAAACACAGTGTCATCAGCAAAGAGCAACTGTGACAACTCCCACTTTGTGTTAGATTCTTTATCTTTTAAACTGGGTCAGGTAAATTTAAGTCAGGTTAATTTAACTTTGGTTAATTTAAGTTTGGTTACGTTAGGTAAGGTTAGTATACATAAACATCTGAAAAATGTATCTTTAACCACAAGTAAATAAAAACTAGAAGATACGTCTGGGGACGAGGTGGCCCAGAAAAACTAGGCAACGTTCAAATCTGAACGTCTATCAGGCGGTGGTGCGAGACTGGGCTAGGTGCAGGTGGGGCTGTCAGGAACACCTCCCGCAGCAACCACACTTTAAACATTGAAACTTGTATCGTGTTTCTTGTTCCCTTTAAAAGGTACCACCGGGCTGCAGCACTCTCGCCTTGGTGGCAAGAATGCTGGGAAGTGCTCACACCCGCTGATTACTGCTCACCAACTTTGGCTGACGTGATGAAGGAGAAACGCAAACATATTTCCACATATCTTGTGGTAGATACAGAAAAATGGAACGAATTAATGGGAAACCGAGGAAAGAAGGAACTCGTAAAACAGATAACGTAACTTTTTAAAGTTAATGTTATCTGCAGAAAAAAAAAACAGCAACATTACTACTAGAAGCAACGATACTGCTGCTCTCTCTAGACAAATGTAAGAACAATGAAGCGAGAGGCTCTCTCCATATGATCCACTCTCCCTCTTCCCAAACTGACGTCATAAAGCAGAGTCGGGAAAGAGAAATGTTACAAGACATTGACAGAAGGCAACAGTACTTTAATAAGAACGGAGAATGTTGTGTGTACACTTCCACAAGAACTACTAGAAAAACACCCACTACTACTCGTCCTCTTCCGATTACTACTGCTACGAAAACTGCCAGATACGGCTGATACTACTATTCTTACTACAACTGTTACTAATACTACCAGTGCTACTATTGCCACTGCTATTACTACTTCTACTAGTAGTACTAATGCTTCTGCTGCTGCTACTACTACTGCTCCTCTTGTTACTATAAATTTTGCTGCTGCTGCTGCCGCCTCTGTTTCTACTAATGCCACTCTGCTGATAATGCTCTTTTTTTCTGCTGCTGCTGTCTTCAGTATCATGACTCTCTTCCTGTTCTCTTGAATAGTCTATGGACGAGCCTTAGGGTAGCAGCGTCTGCTGACTACCAAGAAGGAGGAGGAGGAGGAGGTGGTGGTGGTGGTGGTGGTTTGGATAGGTTAGATCAGGTTAAGTGTTGTTATTATTATTATAATCAAAAGAAGCGCTAAACCGAGATCAGGTTAAGTTTGGTTAAGTTAGGTAAGTTTAGGTTAGGTTAGATTAGGTTAGGTTGAGTCAGAGCAAGTTTTAAATTAAGTTAGGTTGGGTTAGGGTAGGTTAGGTTGGGTTAGGGTAGGTTAGGTTGGGTTAGGGTAGGTTAGGTTGGGTTAGGGTAGGTTAGGTTAACCAAGGGTAGGTTAGGGTACGTTAGGTTAGGTTAGGTTATACTGAAGGATATCTGAAGTATGCTTCCGTAGGTCAAAGCCCCTGCGGTCCGGTCTCAGACTAAGCTTCCCAACGTATCAAGGCCTGATCAACCAGGTTGTAACTGCTGTCTGTACGCAGTCCATCATGCGAACCACAGCCCGGCTGGTCAGGAACTGATCAGAGAAACTTGTCCAGTTCCCTCTTAAAGGCAGTCAAAGGTTTGTTGATAATTCGCCTTAAGCACTGAGGGAGGATGTTAAAGAGTCGAGGACCTCTGACACTCAATGAGTTCCTCTCTTAGTGTGCTCGACGAGCCCCTGCTTTGTATTGGAGACACTGTTCACCGTCTGCCATGTCTCACACGGAGTGATTCCAGTGTGCAGGTTTGGAACCAGTCACTCCAGGATTTTCAAGGTATAAATTATGATGTACCTTTATCGTCTGTGTTTCAAGGAATTCAGTAGAAGGGACTTCAGGCATTTCCAGTAGTTCAGATGTATGACTGAGTGTATACTAGAAGTGAAAGTTCTCTGTATATTTTCTAGCTTATCAAACTCGCCTGCCTTGAAGGGAACTATTTGTGTACAGCGATATCCCAACCTAAAGATAATAAGCAACTTGAAGATAATTATCAACGGCTCAGCACACTTTGTATTGAAAGTTCTATATATCCAATCTATCATTGTCATTGCTAGAACAATAGCAACATTGTTTTGGTCTTTGAATGCTACAGTATAAGGTTTAAGTCTGATTAGGTTAAGTAAGGTTAGGTTAGGTTATTCTTGAGAAAGTTTTAAGTTAGGTAGACTGGGTTAGGACAAGTTACACAAACCTATACAAATGAATATATAACCATAAGTAAGTATAAAATGGCTGAGAAACGTCCAGCAACGAGATAGCAGAAGAAAATTAAGAAACGTTCATATCTGAACGTTCATCATTCGTGATGCAAGAACTGGCTCCTGTTGATGAAATCTTTAAGGTATCACTTCACACTTAACCTGTTCAGTTCCAGAGAGAGAAAAAAAATGAATATTTTCAGTGTGTTTGTGCATTTAATTGAAACCATGGTAAAAAATTTTATAACTGTTTGGTGGTAGATTCTATTGGAAGGATGGTATAAAAAAATATCAATACAAGAGTAAAAGAGAGATTTCCAGTATGTGATAATTTATTGGCAATAAATAAAGGATAAAATATCACATTATAATACCAGTGAATTGTGTTGTTGATAAAGACACCAAAATAGCAACTGGTAATTTTATTGGACAATGTTTCTTTTTAGCCTAGTCTAAAGCATCTTTCCTAGTCTAAAGCATTTTTCCTAGTCTAATACATCTTTTTTAGTCTAATAAATCTTTCCTATTGGTAACATAATTTGTCGACTGAAGAAAGGGGGAGAAAAAAAAAACGTCAACACTAAAAATATACGGATATTTCAGAAATACTGCAGTAGGCCTACTGTTTCACTAGGCAGATTCTGAGACAAGCTGGCACGTTGAGTAGCAATATTGTATATCAATGGCAAAAACATACATACCGTGTATTATTCACATTGTGGCAATATTACTGGTTGCTAGACTAGACATGATCTATTAGACTCGAAAGGGCCTACAATTTGTCGGTATTCCCATACCATCTAATATTACAACAGCGGGTTCCATTGTATTTGCACTGGTATTGTCAGAGAGCAATCTGTTCCACTATTTCACGATTCCAGGCAAAAAAAAAAGTTAGTTTGATAGGATTGAAGCTTAGTTATGCAGCTTAAGCCATTAATGACAGCAATCAACTCATCCACTAACATCACTAATATGTCCATCCCTAAAATATAGATAAAACTAACTCTTTGTATATACTGATAGATATATACTCTTTTCTGGTGTGTTTACACTGATATACACGTCAATCTAAGTATATATATATATATATATATATATATATATATATATATATATATATATATATAATATTCTGAAATGCACATAGGAATAAAAAAATTATACACCAAGACGGGCACCTCTCAGTGATTATGTACCAATATACACAAACTTGTATATATATACGAAGATATGCAGAACAACCACTGTGAAAAAATAGTGAAATACCAAGCGCTTTCTTGATTTCTTACATTATCAAGGAATTGAAAAAATAAAAGATAAACAGGAAGGTTTATAAGGACGAGACTAAACCTCGCAGTTACCTTACTACACCTTACTTTAAATTCCTTATATTCTACATAAGCTTTAAGCTTGGGTAGAATATAAGCTGTGTTTGACAGATTCTTGACTACCTATTTACGTCATCATAAAAAGGTCAGGTGTTGTGAAGTGACCGCGAGGTGTAGTCTCGTCCTTATGTGCATTCCAGTTGATCTTTTATTTTTTACAGTTCCTTGATAATGTGAGAAATAACGAAAGCGCTTGGAATTTCACTATTGTTTCACAGTGGTTGTCCTGCATATTGTGATATCACCTGTTTACCGTGATCTTATTGCATACAAAGACATATCTCGATGTATATACACAGATGCAAACCTCAGTGTATATACACTGATATATATACCTCTGTGTATACGTACTGATATATACACCGCGGTGAATATACACTGAGAAGTACACCTCGGTGTATATAAAGATATATATACTTCGGTGTATACACACTGAGAAATAGACACCTCGGTGTGTATACAGAGATACATTGTTCGGTATATAAACAATGAGGCATACTTCATGATGTATATACGCAGATAGACACCGGTGTATATACCTTCTGCAAAAAAATAATGAATACGTCTGCTACATCTATTACTGAAATTCGTATTATTATTTGGTGTTTCCAAATTGCCTTTCACTTCAAAGAGCTTTTATTTTTGGAGTATATTATTTTTTTTTTTGTATTTTTGATGGTGCTTAATAATTTTTTATATACGTCTCCGCTGCCAAAGGAAAAAAAAAAGTAGGAAGAGGTTTTTTTAAATTTTCGTTGAATTTATTTTTTAATGAAAATACCAGCTTAGTTTCTTTTCTTTGCGTCCTTTTTCATTTATCTTCATATTTATCATAAACTTATTATTATTATAAGTATTATTATTTTTATCATTAATATCATTATTATTATTAATAGTAAAGCGAAATACACATTAGGATCACATAACGCTAACAGAATGAAGGTAATCCTGATTGATCCGATGAAGGGCAGGGAAGGTCCAGTTCCACGAAGCAATAATACCCCTTCATCAGTATCAAGGTTTGCCTCTCGAAGGGTATTACGATCTCAAGAGCAGCGGTTCTTAACCGGGCGGAAGGGGAACGTGTATAACATCCAGGGAGAAGGGGAGGCTCGAACTCAGAGCAAAAATAAGGAATGGCCTTAAAGTGTGTTTGTATGTTATTATTTAGATTTTTCATGATAGGGGTGCACGTCTCGCTTACTGCATATAGTTCAATTCCACTACAAGGGACTAAATTTAGGTAATCCTCATATTTTTATCCTGGCTAGATTGCACCTTCTCGATTCCAGCTGATTGGTTGAACGTTCTGTCTCCGAATAACCCTCAGGTAACTCACAGGTAAGAACTAGAAGAACTCATAGGTAAGTATCCACAATGGGTGAGAGGGAAAAGTGAGTATAGATGAAGAATAGGTGGGGGAGAGAAAAAGAAAAATAGCTTGGGCTAAGCCTGTAACTACTTATAGCTAACACGACTTAAATAATCAACATTCAATAATTTAATTGTAATCTTAGCTGGTATGAGTAATAATCTTAGCTGGTATGAGTCTCAGTCTAGCCTTGCTGGTGTAACTTTACAGCAGCACTAACTGCCACGGTTGCAACTTTTCAAGTGCCACCAAAATCATATCATTGTATTATTGTCAAGTGCCACCAGTCGCCCGCTCGTGACAACTTTCTGCCTCTCACACTCACGCATTTCTTTCTTCAACTGAGGTATGCTACAGCGAACACTTTTCGTGAACGAAACCGCAACGATAATGAATTTTATCATTTGAAAATAATGCTAATTGTTCTGTTTTTATTACGAGAAGGAAATTTCCTGACTCAAAAATGGATTGTAAGCACGCACTGACTGCTTATGGTGGTGCGTATGATCGTGTGGTGGTGCGTATGATCGTGTGGTGGTGCTTATGATCGTGTGGTGGTGCTTATGATCGTGTGGTGGTGCTTATGATCGTGTGGTGGTGCTTATGATCGTGTGGTGGTGCTTATGATCGTGTGGTGGTGCTTATGATCGTGTGGTGGTGCTTATGATCGTGTGGTGGTGCTTATGATCGTGTGGTGGTGTTGGTGGCCTTTTGATGGTGCCTGGCATTTTTTTAGATATAATTTCGCATTTACTTACACAATATATGTTGTGAAACTGCGATACATTTTTTCACACATACACTATATAGGTTTTACACAATGTGCTTTTGAATTCATTTACTCAAATACATTTAACATAAAATTGAAAATCTTCCTTTTAAACCACAAAACATTTAGAAAAATAAATGGATAGTTATTGTTTTCCTGTGCATACATTTTTTTTGTTTGTTATATTAAAAATAAGTAATCGGGCACTGAAACTTGATTGTTGGATCTTATTGTGTCATATTTTTCAAATAACAGTTTTCACCTCTTCTTTCCTTTCTAACCAACATTTTGGCAGCTGCAGGCAATGTCATGAGCATGGATGCCACTTACATCAGTTACGGATTCGTGCCGCCATGGATGCCACTTACATCAGTTACGGATTCGTGCCGCCATGGATGCCACTTACATCAATTACGGATTCGTGCCGCTTCAGTAGGGTGAGACAAGACTTCTCCAGTGCGTGATGTATTTTAAGACATCTGAGCAATGATGGGATGCGGTCAACACGTTTGGAAAGCCATCTGAAGACAACCTATCTTGAATTTACCGAGAAATCCATGCTTTTTTTAGGGAAAGAAATGAGTCCTTGAAGCGAGCTGAGATCGGCAGCAGTGGGGCATTTCGCCAACAAACTTCAAATATTATGGAGGTATCCACCGAAATTGCTCTTTTGACAGCAAAGAACTAGAAAAGTCATACAGTCGGAGACGTCCCTCATAAACCCAGGTCAATTGGTTGCGGCAGAGCTCATCCTGGGAAAGGATAATGCAAGGAAGCTATCGCATCTCTATCGAACGATATCGTCAAGGGAAGGATCATTGATATGTCTCAAGACATTAAAGATCAAGTCATTAAAGATCAAGTCATGGAAACCTCTACAATAACAACAGATATCTTTGAAGTAGTATCGAACTTCTTTGAAAAAAATCCACTTACGTGGGACTTGCAGGAAGGGTTTCATACAGGCCGAACTTGGTTTGCGATCGGGTTTCGTGAATAAGATTAAAAAAAAATAACCCCATGTAATTGTTACGCACTGCGTCGTTTATCGAGAAGATTTAGTATCCAAAAAATGAGGAATGTTCTGAACCTAGCCATCAAGGTATTAAGCGTCATCAAAACAGAAGCCTTCAACAGTTGACTGCTCAAAACAATTGTGGAAGGACATGGACTCTGGCCATCAAGCCTTACTTTCCCTCACAAATGTGCGATTGCTTTCGAAGGAATATATGTGGGAGTATTTCTAGAACTGCAGCAGAAGCTAGATCTCCATGAAAAAAAAGAAAATAGGTCCGGAGGATTTCAACTGACTCTTGCTACTCTTGTGAACCTCTTCGAAACGCTGTATATCAACAAGATGCTGGAAGGAAAGAACATCAATATTATTGTGCAATGAGACGCCATTTGAGCCTTCATAGCCAAAATCAACCTCTGGAAATTCTAATGGAGGATGGAAACACTCATCTGACTGAGGCTTAAAGCGGAATTCGTCTGCAACTTTCCTGACAGCGCAAGGCATGGAAATTCATTTGGAACTCTTTCCAATATGATGTAGCTGATGTTTCGGATGAAGAGTTCCTTGACCTGAAGTTCAAATCCTCAGCCGAGGACAACTCAAAAAACTCTGGATCTGGAAATGTTTTATTTCAAATACCTTCATGTTTACCTCCTGGACTCATGTCAAGTTGTATGGATTCCGACGATATTTGGATCCGAGTAACTTTGCGAGGCTACATTTTCTTGCTGTTAAGATTAAATACACAAACAAGCTGAACGTTGAAGGAGACTTGCGCTGTATTCTCTCTGGCACGTGCCCTTGTATTCTAAATCTGGTAGCTTGGAAGGACTGTCGAAAATCCTCACTAAATGTGTACTCCCTATATATTTTGTGTATTTGTGATTTGCTCCTTAAAGAGACTCTCTTGAAAAGTTAAAAATATTAAAGTTAAGAAATAAAACTAGTTTCTCAATTTTCCTATTTAAACAGAGAAGACTTTTTTAAATTTTAAATTCAGAATATTATACGAAGGAAGGATGGATGAATAATAATAATTATAATATAATATTTATATTTTATTTTTAATATTTTATTTTATTAAAACATCGGCCGATTCCCACCAAGGCAGGGTGGCCCGAAAAAGAAAAACTTTCATCATCATTCACTCCATCACTGTCTTGCCAGAGGGGTGCTTTACACTACAGTTATAATACTGCAACATTAACACCCCTCCTTCAGAGTGCAGACACTGTGCTTCAATCCCCAGGACTCAAGTCCGGCCTGCCGGTTTCTCTGAATCCCTTCATAAATGTTGCTTTGCTCACACTCCAACAGCACGTCAAGTATTAAAAACCATTCGTCTCCATTCCTCCTATCAAATACGCTCAGCATGCTTGCTGGAAGTCAAGCCCCTCGCACACAAAACCTCCTTTACCCTCCATCAACCTTTCCTAGGCCGACCCCTACCCGCCTTCCCTCCACTACAGATTTATACACTCTCGAAGTCATTCTGTTTCGTTCCATTCTCTCTACATGTCCGAACCACCTCAACAACCCCTCCCCCAGCTCTCTGGATAATAGTTTTGGTAATCCCACACCTCCTCCTAATTTCCAAACTCCGAATTCTCTGCATTATATTCACACACACATTCCCCTCAGACATGACATCTCCATTGCCTCCAGCCTTCTCCTCGTTACAACATTCATCACCCATGCTTCACACCCGTGTTGGTATAACTATACTCTCTTACATTCCCCTCTTTACTTCCATGGACAAAGTTCTTTGTCTCCACAGACTCCGAAGTGCACCACTCACCCTTTTCCCCTCATCAATTCTATGATTCACCTCATCCTTCATGGACCCATCTGCTGACACGTCCACTCCTAAATATCTGAATACATTCACCTCCTCCTCCATACTCTCTCCCTATATAATAATAATATTAATAATAATAATAATAATAATAATAAATAAGAATGGTAGGCAGACAAAAGAGAAATATGTGGAACCTTTATTGACAACATTTCGTCTACACACACATTAAGCCTTTTTAAGTCATTAACAGGGGATTGTTAGATGAAAATGTCAATAAATGTTCCACATAACTATCTCTTGAGTCTTACAACCATTGCATCGTTATTTCGTATCATTATTTACTCACTGCTACTACTAATTCTGATTCTACCTCTACTATTAAGAAGAAGAAGAAGGAAAAGAAGACAAAGAACATACTTCAAGTGAAGCGGCAAATCCAGTTGGATTATTCACAACAGAGTGGTGAGACTCGGTAAAAAACGCTACAGACATGATACTAAGTGTACTCACCTGACTGTTTTCCCGAACCTTGAAATATCTAACTACGATGCTTTATGCGTAGGTATTGATTAGTGTGCTTGAGGTTACGATTACCACCACCAGAAGAGTTTGCTTTCAACTCGGCAACCAGTTTTAGAAATCTGTTTTTGTTGTACAATTACTGTAGTCAAAGCGCATTACTTTGCACGGTTCGACTTTATTACTTCTACAAAAATTCAATCATTGTCTATGTCCTCATCCTCTATGACGTATGTCAATAGCATCCTCATCATTGCACCCAACATACTTAATCTTTTCCGGCTCAGGGACGATTTCAATGCTATTTAGCCTTCCATTCCGTCACATTACGAGAGGAAAACAACAACATTATTCCCTTCCTTTATGTACTTATACACAAAAACACTACTAACAACTCTCTTCAGTTTTGCATATACCATAAACTCACTAGCCTTAATGGCCCCATTCATTTCTGGTCCCAATATTATATTAGAACGAAGAGAGGTGTTTTGTTTGGGTTTCTTTTCTTAAGAGCTTTCAGAATCTGCAGTGTCCCATAATCCCCTTGATCATCCACAGTTTTAAATTTCCTACGGGAGTGAAGAAAGAAAACACCGAGAATATTCCACACTCCAGGAGTCGATACCAACAGTTTCCGCTCTTTAATCACTTTATTTCCACGGTAGCTGAGAACCCTTTTAAGTTACTTAAGATAACCAGTTATATTACCGCCACGGTCACCAACAAAATGTATATTACTAGAACTAAGAGGATGAACGCCATATCCGAAAAAATACAGGCAGGAAATGTAATACAGTGTATGTGGGTTAATGTAATACAGTGTATGTGGGCTAATGATTTGTCCACACACGTATACGAATACAGATATGTTTCCCTCCAACAATAACAAGCGTTATTCAAATCGGTGTTTGAATGTCAGTGAACACCCTAATAACACATGCTAGAGAGACAGACGTTCAAAAAAAACGCTAATGTCACCCATCACAAAACATTCGTACTGTTAAATTTGTCGTAAGGGTATTGAACCAGAGGAGTAGGCACTGGTTTAGAGTCATCACTCATTGCTACCTTCAACACAATATCTCAAAATACAGGAAGATTTATCATTTTCGAAAGCCTCGCACAAAGCATTTTCCAAACGAAAAACACAGCCATCACTTAGCCTCGCCCTTTCTCTCACAGCACCTGACCTCCGCCACGATTTATGCCACCTGATTCTCTTGCACTGTGTACGCTGGGTCACCGCATGGAGAAGACCCGGGCCGAGACCCGTCCTGGTGAACCTACCTGAACCTGGGTCGTTCACTATACTCAACTGAGAAAGCCCTTGGTGGGGCGAATTAACTCCGACAATTTTTCATTACCATTTTTACCTAAATCTCTCGAAATATACATACCTCTTGATGTATATACAAAGATATTCATGCGTCTTTGTGTACTGCATATACACTTATAGATAAGAATTTAGAAAAAAATATCAATGAAAAAATCCATTGCAGTATCCACAGAAAATTCAATAGAAGAAATCCATAGGAAATTATTAAGAAAAAGTTTCGAAGAAATCCCCATGAAATTTTCTCGTTCTCGTTAAAATATTCGTATCTACCGCGACTACCCGCATCTCTTACTGAAAAGTGATCGTTTTAGCAAGTGGTCGTCAAGTCCAAGTCTCACCCTAACTTAAATTAACCTTAGCCGACTTAACCTAACTTGAATTAATCAAGTGATAGTGAAACCCACTACAATACATCATCGCAACCTTAACCTACATCCAGCTTTCCCAGTCACAGACTGGGAATTTCCGCTTCCCACATAGATTCTCGATTCGACGAGAGAGAGAATACTATGGATTTTTATTTGGGAGTTTTTTTTGACGATTTTTTTGTAATTTTTTTGTTGGATTTCATGTCCGTTGGACTTTTTTCCAGGATTTCTTTCTTTTAAACATTC